>CAKKOB020000168.1:38879-81574 GCA_918844115.2 Phlebotomus perniciosus | reverse complement strand
CTACAAGTAAATCTATATAATAGGTTAAAATGTGTCGCAAATAATATCGATTGCGTTAGTTTTCCCAGAAGAAATTGGTTTGAAACGTATTACTTGTCAAGAAACGGATTGCCAGATGAAATCTGCAGTTATGCTTAAAGACAAAAATTAATAAATTCGTAAATTTTCCGGAAAGTGGCATTTTGGCCATTTTCAGCCCTATTTTTTGCAATGTTCTAAGCACTTTAAAATAATTCCGTAAATCTACAAGGTCTTATTTTGATCCCAATACAAGAAAAATAGTAGCACTGATTCACCCGGCAATGGCCAGCAACGCCGCGGTTCTCAAAGGGTTAACAATTTGTAGTAGGTTCAGTTAAATTTCTGGGCTCAAAACTCAAGAACACAGGACCCGATTACCGTTTCAAAAGGATAGAACAGGAACAAATTTTTTTTTAAATTAACAAAAATGATTTAAGAACAGTTTTCTTCATGAACAATGAATAAGTTTCCAACTGGAAATTTCCTTCGATTAGGGAAATAGTAACCCAGATCCCAAAAATCAAGCTTAAAAAAAAGGATCAAAACTGTCGTTACTGAGAACAAAAAATCTACATTGCAAGAACTGCAAGAATCAGAATACAATAGAATTTTATTGATGCATTTTAAATGAAAAAAAATCCTCATTCATGAGTTTCATTGCAAAGTGAACATAAAGACAAAACTGACGATTTAAAAAATCACGTGAAAATATGTGTGTGAAAGCGATTAAAACACAAAAAAAATACACAAAATAGATCATATTGAGGAAAAACATATAAATATATATAAATAAAAAAATCTATATGTAAATAATATACATAAAAATATTTATATTCATGATGAGAGATGATAGAAAGTTGCGGGGATTCACTGCGAAGTTCTCCGATTGGGTTTCGACTTGAATACAAAGAATGGGAAAAAACGAGAATACTGAAGAACCTCATTTGAATGAAAAAGTTATTGCATCTCCAACAACCGATAAACCAATTTTGCAGGAATTGTTTGATTGCAAAGGTAAAAAAAAGAGGAAAAACTACATTAAAGTGTGTGGAAAGGACACAAGAAACGACCTATTTATTTGTACATAACTTATTTATGCAAAATGCATTTTAACATTTTCATTTCGTTCTTATATCAATAAAATCGGACAACATTTTTGATCAAATTTTTCCGTGACTAAAACGACATTTCTTCCAATTGACAACAAAATTATTATCAAGGAATGAGAAGGTGTTGAACAAAAAGAGAAAAAAAAATCTTTAATACTATACTATAAATAATAGTAAATGAGAAGAGGTATAAAGAATATATATAAATATATAATTTCGTAAAGTGCTTTTACATACATAATATTTTTAATATAAAAAAAATGAGATATAAAGAAAAAAACCGAGAGGAGAGAAGACTGCACGAAAAGTGGGTAAAGGAAAACAATACAAGATTTAAAGAAAAATGGCATGAAATTCGTGCAGCGCGAGGACAAGAACAAAAAAAAATACGCGTCATGAGGCAAAAGAAAAGACGTCACTAGAATTATTCAATGCGCTGTAAATGTATACAAGTGAAATAAAAAAAAATGAGAAAAAATCACTCATAAGAGCGACAAAAAAACCCTACCTACAATGACTAAGTAAAAAAAAGTGCAGCAAAATATGCAAAAAACGGAGAATAATAATATTTATTATTAAATAAATAAATTATAGAGTGAAGAATAATGTTGGAACAGAAAAAGCGGTAAATTATTTAGGATGAAGAGAATAAAAGACGGAGGAAGATGAGAAAAAATACTATATGAATATTATATCGTATGAAGGAAGTTGGAAGAATGAGAAGAGAAAAAAAGTGTAATTTTAAGGGATCTTCAGTGTCTCATATTTGCGAAGACGAAGCGCGGAGAGAAAGTGCGAGAGAGGAAGTTAGGTCCTAAGATACTTAGGTTGTTTTTTTCTGTTGAATTTGGTTGGAAATAAAAATCTGAAAACGAGAAAAAGACTTCTTTTATTCCCACAAAACAAAAAAAAACACCTGACTCCGCGGGACGGGAGGTGTTTGGAAGAGCCATCCCCAGGAGATGAGTCACTTTCTCGACCGGCAACATCGTTTGAAATGCTTATCGCGAGTCTCTTCTCACTCACACGCTCGTTTTTTGGCTCTTTCTGGATGTTTGAAGAGCTTTTGCTTCTTGGTGAGCATGAAGCAAAGTTGAAACAAACGTGAAACATGCAACACTGCGAGAAAACTTTTTTGGAAATGTTCAGGAACTTGATCTAAGACACTTGATGAAAAATTAATAATTTTAACATTACGTGGAAAACATGTTAAATAGAGCGGGAGAAAAGATATTGACAGCAATACAAGTAAGTGAGATCTCCTATCTTTTGACAATTATATACCTAATGCAGAATTGACGACGAAGTGTTAAGGTTCTTAAAGAGAGTAAAAGCCTCGCCCCTAGAATCAATTGGTTTTAGGAGCACGAAACCTAATCCTATCCCAAATTCTTAAGCAGATCCTGAAAGTAGAAGGTCTTATAATTCTTATCATTCCAAAATCATATCAGTTTTGTCAAATTCTATTCCAGTTTTAATTTAAAATGCAAGACTATCACGAATATCCCCGTCTAATTTAGAGTCAGTATAAGAACTTTTATTCTTAGGTGGCTGTCGTAAGTGTTTCCCAACGACCTAAGTCCTTATAAATTAACCAACAGTTTTGAATTCAAAAACAAAAAAAAAAACAAAACTATACTTTGATTTTGGAATTATTCTAATAAAATAATATTTTCATCAAAACAACAATATTAAGTACTCAACCAAACCCTTATTACTACCCTCGGCCAAAATGTAACCATTTAATATAGAAATGAGCTCGAGAAAATGCCGCTGGAGAAAATCTCGTGAGGAGTCATCGATTTCCATGGAAAAAGGAGAAAAAGGTCAGAGGGTATGAGAATTTCGCAATAGCGAAGGAGCAAAGCAATGCGTCGTCTGTTTTGCTGATAGAAATTCCCGGAAACCATCAATGTGTCGCCCCAACCCCCAAAACAGCCCCATCCAAGAAATCTCCATTCACATCTTACGAGCTAGTGAGAGAGTTTTTGGCGCGCATGAATCCCCATCCACGCTCTTCCACTTCCATAAATGGGCAGAGTTAGATGAGACGAGATATTCTTTTGCGTGAAAATGTCAGAGGTCATGGGAGTGCTTGTGAGATGAATTGAATGGAACAGGTGATTTGTCACGATGCACGCACGTTGGTGGTTAATGAAAATTGATGAAAAACCATCAAGTCGAAGGTTTGCATTTTGGCAAAGTCCCCTCCATGCGATGGTCTCTCAGGAGACTTTTGGGGGGATTTTGAGGCAAGGGTGCCAAGTTTATCCATTAATCTTCCGCGTTGCAGCCCTTCTCTCATTTATTTCCTTTATTTCTCTATTTACCGCATACGGTCTTTTTCAATGTTTGAGGAAAGAAGTCGAAAAAAGAGAGGGAGATCAACGAAGTGTAAAATTTATGCGTGAGAATGTAGATAGGTATAAATAAACAAAAAAAAAATGTTCTGAGTCCACTCAAGAGTCCATAGTAGAATGCAGGACAGTATTTAGGATTTATATTTTATGATATAAAAATTCATGGATAATGGGACTGTTGGATTTGATAAAGAATCCGCTCCTGTTGGATGCGATGGTGTAAAAACGTTAATCGAGGGAGAGACTCTGAAAGTCGGGGATCGGAAGACGACTCTTGCACACAATCTCCATATATGGAGGTAACTCTGACCATCTCTCTCTCGGGCTGTTCGTGGTCGAGCACATGGAATACCTGAGATGCTTTATCGATGACAATACACGCGACTTTACGTTTGGAAAAGCATAATTTTGAGAGATTAGGCAGAGATGAAGAAGTGTTGGACTTGTTGTGTGTTTAATTGAAAAGAATTGCTTGCCAATTAGTCATTAAAATGTTTTTTGTGCTAATTTGCCATCAATTAAATCTTGCGGATTTGTTGAAGGGTTAAATCATCATGGGATTTTAAAGCAAACACCTTTCAATCAATTATGTAATGTCTTCGGTCTTTTCAGAACCGATCAACGACTAAAATAAAAATTGTTACAAATTATTGAACACGATTAATTTTGTTCATAATTTTCAAAAATATCAGCCTCAAAACTATATTTAACATTTCTGTAAATGTTAATTGGTAGTCGAGTAATCCATTTGCCTTTATCTAATCTAAGTTCTTGGATTTTTTAGTAATTAGAGAAATAAATATAAAATAGGCAAATTGTAAGAATGTTAGACTGCAGATCGGATTGACATATGCAAAAATCGCAAAATTAGATGAAACACTGATCAAAAATGTTTAAAAATTCATTATATTTCGGGGCGACGATCCTACCATCAATCTCACGACTTAAGCCTAGAAAAGAAGTATTCTGCTAATATCGTGAACGTTACTTAAGTCGTAAGTATATGTCCGATATAAAAGGCCTTATCTTCCACATCTCTTCTATTATATATTACTATACCTATACTTTTCTATACATTACTAAAGAATTTTCCGGAATAGTAGGACCTCTTAAAGTTTTATAACTACTTTGAGATCGTCCTGAACTTTGCACCCCTAAAACAGTTTAGGGATGGACACAGCATATCTCTGACTCTCTCTAATAAATGTAACTTCATGTTAAGAAGTGAGAAAGACGATCGGTTTCGTGATTTAATTTTGTAGACTGACATCTTACGACTATGTGCAAATTTATTATCAAGAATCTTGAGGTATTTATTCTATAGACTTTTAAACCTAATTAACAAGTCCACTTTTTCATAATGGAAAAATAAGTAAACATTCTCTGGAGTATTTCATAATTTTGGGTAAAAAACGAAAACCATTCCCATAGTTCTACATTTAAGATATTCACACACACAGGCAATCAAACAAAGAAGTTAAGCTCGAACCTGTCTTTTTTTGTCTTCAGCACAGGTTCTGAAGTCTTGCAAGTGTTTGAAAAAAAAAACAGAAAGAGGAAACAACCCCTGGTTTCTCTTTCTCGCGTGTTCCCTATCTTCATCTCGATTCTCCGATCCTCCACCTCAGCACACAATGGTGCCGCATGAAGAGTAGTGTTAGTGGTTGACTTCTTGGGCCACTCTCTGCTGTTCTCAGCACACCTTTCCGCTCGCTGGATGAGGGCCGCGCCGCTCAAAGAGCTCGAGACTCGCGTTCAAGGTGGACGAGCGTGCGCCATATTAAGTGTGGCGGGTTAAAAGAACGAGTGTTCAATTCCTATTTTTTCTTCATTACCCCGAAATCTCTTTAAAAATCTCACCTTCATCGGTGATAAGGTCTTTAATGGAGAGTGAAAGGGTGACTGTGACACTTTTTAGTGGTTTCCCATGAGATATTTTAACGTGATTCTACCTCAATAAACCCCATTAGCAGGTGAGTTATGTTTAAAATTGTGATAATGGTCAATTGTCCAAAAATATGGTGTATCCATGAATTCCTGAACATAGGTCTCAAGTGAAAGTGGGTGTTTGTTTCCCAGAAGGAATAACAAAATGCTTTAAGTGTGTTCCAATTGAAATTTTTCAATTGTTTCATAGGTATCTCGTCCAATTTGAAACATGTGCCTTTTTGTTTTGAGCACCCAAGCCAGAAAACCTACACAGGCACACGTGTTCGAGCGAAAGAAAGAGATAAATTGCACAATTAGATGTTTTTACCACTCTTCTGGCCAATTTATACATCTCTTTCCATATTTGCCACATTCAGGTGCGTGTATAGGTTCGCAATTTTATGTTGGACGAAATGTGGCAACACCGGGGTAGTTCTTTAACATTTCGAATAGTCGTTCCATCTTCTTCGCACACCTGTGAAAAAAGACGCTACATCGCGCTCACTCGTCACGCATATTGTACCTGATACAGTTGTTATGCTTCTTCTTCTACCTGTTCTAACAATACATATGTTTCTTTTTCTTTTCAAATGCACTTCTCTCCCTATCTTTTAGGTAGAAATTCTTAGTCTTTTTTGCTTTTTTCTCATTCGTTTCTTCTCTTTACAAATATAAAGGTTTAAAAGGTGCAAAAAGAAACTTAAGAGTTGAAAAACATTTTTTTGTTATGGCTGTTGTAAAATAAACCTTTCCCCCTTTTTGCTTGATTTGCAAAAGAAAATAATCTTTCAGAGACCCTCAATTTTGAAGGGATGGTAAAGGTAATATCTTCAAGGGACTTGTATATCAAAAAAACTTTTGGTCAGTATAAAAATAAAAAATAGAATTCTTTTTTAAATTTAACATTATAAGTTAAGTGCAGTACGGATCGTTCAGTTAAAAAAATGTACCTACTGAAACATTATTTGGCATTTCTGTAAACGTCAATTGGTAGTCAAGTAATCCCATTTATCTATATTTAAATCCCTGAATTTTTAGTAGGTAATTAGAGAAAAAAAAGTATAAAATAGGTAAATTGCAAGAATGTAGACTGCAGGTCGGATCGACCGGATCGACGGACAAAAATCAGATGAAAGATACCAACAGTAGATGAGAATGATTCTTTACTTTTAAATTTCTCAATTTTATATAACAAAAGATTTAAATTATCCTGAGTTATAAAACATTTTCCTTCTTACACTCCATTAAGGATGTGTGCTGAAAAAATAGTACAAACAACCCAAACAAATTTCCCAATAATCCATAAACCATGTTTCTAACAATGCGAAAATACTGATAAAACTGCCTGGTAATTGGTCCCTCTCAATAAATCATAGATAAAAATTATCTCTATGGCACGAGAGGCGCAAGAAATATTCCATAAAAATTTCATCCGCACAGGAATTTATCTTCCCCAAGAAGATGATTAAAATACGTCTTTTTAAGTAAATGCCTCTCTGTCTAACGATTCCTTGCAGGAGAGTGGGCTAGGATGAGTGCGCATGCGACCCCGAAGTACCAGATCGTCATTGATTAAATTACAAGCCATGGAATAGAGCCGAAGGGTGCCAGCGAGGGAGGAAAACTCTTCGTGTGCCTCTATGGCATTTTTCCACGAACCACCCCAAAATGAGCACAGTCGATTCGAGAGGGTGGCACAAGTGCAAGTGAACAGTCCGTGCACCTTCGCTAGTTCAATTCTTTTTTTCTGTGTGAAAATTCAACTGAAAAAAGTGCAAAAAATGTCTGAAAAGTTACAAAACGTGCTAATATCCGGTCATTTTGACGTGATTGTGACGAGAGAATGGTGAAAAGATGTTAGTAATGCATCCGTTGACGGGAAAAATGACAGCGTCTTCGGAATCCTGCAACGGCGACTTCCCCAAAATGGAGGAGACTCCGACAAAGGACACCCTCAACATTCGTGAGGATACGCAACATCAGGAAAATCACTCAAGAAGGTTAGTTTCTAGGTATAAAAACCACATCTATCCTAATTTAAAAGTTTAGAAAAAAAAACTGAGATTTTTATCTCCAAAAAACGGCACTTTATGTTACACCCACGTAAAACCTTCCCTCAAACAACCCTCATAACTATATGGGTGGGATTCAAGTTCCAAGAGTGCAGGAATTGCAAAAGTTCAAAGAGTGTGTAAACAGAAGGAAATGGAAGATTCAGGTACAAATTTCCCCCCTAATGTTTGCATTCACACAAGAAGAGGTTCCCTGTTGTAAAATATGACCCATTACTTCTAATTGGTCAGGAAGTACGGTTAGTGACAATTAGGTACAAGCTCAAAATTGTTCTGCATGTAACAAAAAAATATCTCTGCAACAATAAACCAAACCTATTGTGGATTTATTACTTGGGGAAACAAAATATTTTTCCATCATAAAATAATCCAATAATCGTGAAGAGGATAAGCGAGGATTGACAAAAGTTCCTCAAATAAGTTTTTAACACTTTTTTATTGTTCTGAGATTTTTAGGAACTTTCGAAGGTTGTTTTTAAAGATTTGCCTTATTGTATTAAGTAATAGGCATCCTCAACTTCTCACTGAATTACGACTAATGCCCTATTCACGTAACCAAAAATATTTGCCTTAAATATTTTAATTTTGGGATAAGAAAATTTCATGCTTTATCCTATTTCTCTTCTGACACATTTTCTAATGCAGAAAATTTTAAACAATATTATATTTTAAACAGTGTTTATCATTTTGTTTTCCAAAATTGAGAACTAAACGATTCTAGTTAGTTCTAAATCAAGAGGAAAATTAGGTTAAAATAAGAAGTTTCCTTTCCAAAATATGTATCGATTTTTCTGACAATTTTTTTCTGTTTTTGTTTCTGGTAGATTTATAAAAGTCTGTTTCTTCTTCAAAAGTATTGCACTTTCAAATTCCGCCCGTAGGAGACATTTTCATTGCCTCTTATCACTTGTATCTGAGGCAATACACTTATTATTTGTCAGACAAACTGAAGAGTTTTCCTCGTGCCATTTGGATGGATTATTAAGAGAGCAACCTGTTGTTTTGAAATTGTCTTTAATAGCTCGAGGAGTAATTGGTTTACATTTTGCAGACAATATCAATTGACTGCGTGGTACGGTTCCAAATCATCACACTTAAATGTAAAATGAGTTTGGAATGTCTCAAAGAAGTGAGAAGACGTAACAATATTTGTTAAAATAAAAATATTCGAACCTCGGAACAAATTGTGGAATTTCAGGGTATTTCCAAGATTACAATAATCAACAAATGAAATTCAATTATCTTCCAAGCTTGAGTAAACGATACAAGAATTCTTAACTTGTATTTCGTTCCGCAAAAACAAATTTTTATTGCTTATACGGGCTGATAAGAATTGTGTCAATTAAAAAAGCTTCTGAACATATCTAGAATGTGAGGATTGGTTAGTAGGGTTAGTAGGTATTAAAAGAATAGTGTAACAATTTATCGGATTTACAAATGTTTTCAGTATGAGCCGACTAGCAGCGAGACAACGATAGCTAAAGAATCCTTCGTAGTTCGCCAATTCAAGCAATTCTTTATATAAGAAATCTTTTCGTTAATACTTCTGTGTTGACTTATAGAATTTGAGGTGATATTTCTTTACTCTTCTAAACAAATGAAATTATGGCAGAATATCACGTGAGACATTAAATATGCATGTGAATTTTAAATTTGATGGGATCTTGGTGTTTTTTTTGTAGTTTCAGCGTTAAGATACTAAATTATTGGATTCTTATAAGTTTAATTTTAATTGATAAAGCTGTTTTGGTTCTTCAGCTGAGAAGTCATATTTCCATAATTGATTACGAGTCTAAAAATGTTTGATAGTCGTCCAGTTTATTTTTTCAAGATTACGGTAGTTATATTGCCCACAATCAACTGGGAACGTTTTATCAGTAACTGCAACTTACGCAATTGCCTCGCGACTGTACGAATTGTGAGACAATCGCGTGATTTTGAGATGTTTTTTCCAGCTCAAAATTACTATGGCATTTCGCCAAATTATTCTGTGCTTGATCATTCTTCCAAATGAGGTGAAAAACCACAAGATTTACCGCCGCTTTACTGGAGTCCGTTGTCTCCCCCAGAAAAAGACATATTTTTCCGCAATCGCTTGGTGAGGCCACCATGTCGGAATACAAACGATCTGATCCCCCCACCCAAAAGCACCTCCCCACATTGACGTCTCGCACGTATCATGGTGTCCTCCTCTGGCATTGCTTCTGACCCACTCACTCACATCACAGGCAATGTTGGAATTAACTGGAAATTCCGACACACTCTCAGTCCACTTGTGTCCTCCAAAGCACTAATATATGGCTCCAAAAGCTCATTTTTTTCGCGTGTGCTTCCCAAATATAGTTTTCTGGCTAAACCGCAGCTTTCAGTGCTGTGATATAGTTTTTTGTGTGAAGTAAATTTATTGAATTTGTGCGCGAAAAAGGGGTGCTGAGAAAAGAAAAAATTGTAGAGTGTTTTTAACGGGCGGCAGTTTGAAATGGTTTTCTTCATCAATATCGTCAGTCGAATAGGTGAACCGCCTGATAAGGATAAAGTGAAAATGGATACAGATGTACAGAAAAGGTATGGAAGAGGCACACGTCAAGGTGGAAAAACACCTTGAAATAGTTAAGAAACTGGTGAGAAAAAGAAGTATAGAAAAGCGAAGTGGCAAAATGTGGGCGCGATCCGCCATTCTGTGACATACAAAAGCTTAGGGGGCAACGCATTTAAGCACATTTTACCCATTCGCGGTCAATAATCTAATTAAAAACCCCTGTAATCTCCTCTAAGCCTTCCAACAAGGAAGAAAAGCACCTAAAATGCCCAGAGATTTCACTGAATTGCATCACATTTGAAGCGAAATCGCTGGTGGCGCGATAATAGAAAGCTCTGATCTGGAAGCTTCAAAGGCCAAATTGAACTTTGAAGCTCGATCGGAGGGAGAGAAACATAAATTTTGGTCATCAATTTTCAATTTATACCTCCCATCCTTCGTCACTTGCGAAAGAGAGACGGAGAATCTTTTCCACGTCTGCGGGACAGAAATTTCATATAACACACAGGGTTCATCGGAAAACAATGACCCTCAAGCTTCAAATGATCTTCTTTCTTTGTGTGCACTTTGAAATTCAATCTACGTCGTGAATTTTCTCTCTCAGTCACACAGATAAGTTCTGTTTTTTGTCCTCCTCACAAATTCTTACCATTGAGGAAGAGATTTAACAGACAATTTTACCGGAAAGTTGCAAACTTTGCATTTTGAGTTTGCATATTTTTAAAAAAAATTTTAATAATGGGTATTTCATATGTACCATACAATAATTTTTAGACTAATCAATTCTTCGTATTAGACGTTTCATGCTAAGTATTTCAATGTTTAGCGTGGAGAAAAAGCTTAATAGAATAAATGTTGAATTTATTATAAAATCTTACAATGAAATTAATTGACCTATTTGTTCAATAGACTTTCAATTTTTTCTCCTTCGTGTGTTTCTTCTCACACCACCAAAAGACTCAATAGCAGAAAAAAACATATAGCAACACCTTGCATTTATATCATTCACATGTTTTACATAAAAAAATGTATAATACAGCAATATTTTTTTTCATAAATATATTTCACTGAGAAGTATTACGTGGTGTGACGTCAATGAAACGCTTCGAGTAGACTCAGGTGATGCGTGAAGTTTTATTCTCTCGATTATTGTTACATTGAGCATGGTTTTATTGTATTGCTATGTGTTTTTTTTTTAAATCCGTACTTTTGCACCAGCTCTCAAAAGAGCGGTATATAAATAATAACATAAGGGTGATATGCTGCGTGCTTATGCCCTTAGCTCAAGGATCGAGTCCTAACATTACAGATTTAGTGATTACTCTGTAATCACTCACCATTTCCTATATGAATTTTCAGAGCAAATAATCATGAGTTGAAGTAATATTTATTGCTCTAATCTCAATCAGTTTCCACGAATGCCTTCTTGATAGTGAGGCGTCTCAAAAGAAAAGCCAACACAATGGGAATTCTTCGGCTCTAAGTGATTTGATAAGACTTTAAACGGTACATTTTTTACAACTGTTAATGAGACACAGAAAACTGTTGAAGGGAAAAAAGTGAAGCCCGTAATCGCCATTAAACGATTTTGTATACTGTGCAACATGGAGAGGAAGAGAAACCCATAATGATAATGCCCTCGAGAACGTCAATCAATAGCTCGAACAACGAGTGATGTGGAATAATATTTATTTCAAATATTTTTCTGATAACAACGAAAATTCCATCTTTCAGTCGAAAATGTGCGATTTTTGGCGAAAAACGCTTAAAATAACGTGTTGTTCACTGTATTTTTGAGCTATTATAGCTGTTATCTCGGCACTCTCTATAAATATATTTTTTTCTCAGTTGCTATCTCTTATCAGGGAGGTACGTTTTAGTGTGCTAAATTCCCTTTCATCACTCTTCGCGCGACTTCACAAATTTATACCTCTCTCTCTCTCTCTATCGCACACTTCTTATCAGAGTGGTGTCGTCTTTTTTTTTGGTAAATTGCATCGAAACTATAGGCATAAAAAGTGTTTGTTTTCTACGTGTTTGAGCACACACGGGAAAAATGATTGACCTCGTATGTTTGTCTCTGGAAATCAATGGAGGGGAAATTTTTATCTCAAGGTTTCCTCACTTATTTGCTCTTTTTTTCCTATACTGAAAATCCAAGAAGTTTCACTCCTTCACTTGCCATTATGCGTTCGCTGAGCTTTATAATTGTGGACGTTTCATTGTCACCCTGTTTGTGTTGGGAGAGGAAAATCTCTTGAGACAAAATAGGTGGTAAATTGAAGAAAGTGCACAGAGGGAGTTGAATAAGTTATTGAATTTATCATGACGACAAATAGCTTGAAGGGAAGAGAAACGTCCTCCCACCATCTCTTATTTTAAGTATATCTCTAATTGCAGACAACTTCAGATTTATTGCTAGACGCTAGACTGTTTATAGAAAATACCGGGAATTGCTTTCGTATCAATTATGGCATCGGAAGAAATTCGACAAATTGATATAAGAAAAAAACATCATGTTTAAGTCTTGAGATTTCGTACCACACCGATTAAATGGCTAATTTTATTGCGTATAATTATGTTTCTTTCCTCGACTCTAACATCACTGATAAACACGATAATTTATAGAATTTTAGTAAATATGTGTACTTGTACAGTAGGTTACTAAATTGTGCGGTCACGAATCCTAAAATTATTTTTCACGAACCCTGAACTTCCCAGAATTCTGAATACACCTGATATTACCTATAATCAAGTCTACTATATATAGCTGTTGATTTAGAACCCCGTTTATCTAAATTACGCCCATAAATCCAATAAATATAACTTAACAAATAATAATTGCTTTCACTTTTTACCTATCAATAAAATAATTTATGCTTGGTTAAACTGCTATAAATGATACATTCAGTGCTGATGTACTATATGTTCTTATAAGAACTCGAGAATTTGAGTCAGTAGACATAATCAAATACAACTGTTTTCCCTGCTTCCAAATGCCTCCCTCCTCGAAACCATTGCGTCAGTTTTCTTTACAAATATTTTCTTATCAAAGTTTGAGACTATTGTTTTCCCAACTGAGTCTACTTTTAAACGATTGAGTGGAAGGTGCGTCCACCAAATTTCTAATAGCCCCAAACAAAATGCCCGGCCTGGGGGCCATTAATAGTTTTTAAACCCTAAATAAATATTGATCATTTTTTTCCAGAATGATGTGCATCCAGGAGGAGCTTGGACATATGGGCATCACAGACCAGAATGATCTGCCCTACAAGCCGGGTATTGACGATCGCGATGCATCGGACGAGCACTGTCGGGGGAATGTTGGCGGTTGTGGGGGTGTGGGTGTCAGTGGAAGTCCATGGGTGCCGGGAGGAAGTGGCTTTGGGGCGGACGGAATGAAACCAGCTGGCTGGATGGATGGCCTCTTGGGCTGCATGCGACCTGTGCTGTCGCTCATAGGGAAGGCCACAGTGGACATAAAGGGGAAGCAGACCGAGGAGTGGGAGATTCCCTTCGAGGACATCACCGATCTGGAGTTTCTGGGCTCTGGAGCCCAGGGATCAGTGTTCAGTGGAAAGTGGCGCAATGAGATTGTCGCCGTGAAGAAAGTGCATGACATTCTCGACACAGACATCAAGCATTTGAGGAAGCTCGACCATGAGAATATCATAAAATTCAAGTAAGTATGGCAGAAAACTGAAATTATTATTTTATGGTTTTGCGCATAAATTCACAGTAAAGAACAGGAAATTTGGCACAAGCATAATAACTGCATAAATGTTTAAATCGAACTTTGTCAAAAAAAATCATTGTGCAAGTTCGTCTGTCGTCCACTGTACAACTCCTAGACACAGTCGTAACGACGTCTCTACGCTCTTTCCAGGGGAGTTTGTACGACGGCGCCAGTGTACTGTATTATAATGGAGTTTTGCCCCTACGGCACACTGCAGAACATACTGAAGGACGAGGAAGTCGTCCCGCCAGCCAGACTCGTGTCGTGGGCCAAACAAATCGCGCTCGGCATGCAATATCTTCACGCGCATAAAATAATTCACAGAGACCTGAAAAGTCCCAAGTAAGTATTTTCCTCTCGACTGTTTGCACTTTTCCCCTTTTTTATGCTAATTCTTTCCACCCACCCTGACGTCACGGATTGTTAAGCGCCACTTATCTAAGACGTCAGCATTTCACGAGTTGGGCGAATTTGGGGGGTGGAAAATCAATAATTGATGGAGGAAAGGGGTTTTTGGTTTATTCTGAGAAAAACTTATAGGATTTTCTTGCGTTTAACTATTTTTGGGTATTTCTGAGAACAAAAATCAGACGGATTGTGTGGAATGAGGAAAGAATAATTTCCCACCTACACTCATGACCATTTATAGCGAACGACCTTACAAGAAACGTGAGGCTGAATAGAATTGTTCATGTCAACCAAAAGTATCACAAGTATTTTGCAGATTTGTTGGAAAATTAAAGCACGTTCAATGCAAGCAAATGGGTCAAATCATTGAGGAATTCTGTCATTAAAACAGAAGCAGATTAACGGCATATTTTATCACTTTATCATACCAATGGGTTACGTTGTCAATCATTTCACTAAAAGCAAGCAATTTGCTGGAAATGCTTTAGGGTTATTGTTTAAAAATGCCCCGAAGCAAATAAAGGTATTAAAGAGAAAGTTGAAGTTAAACTGATAAGATCTATCTATTAGTAATTTTGAGATTTTCGAAATTTTTAATTTGTTTCAAAGAAAATAAAATGTTATTAGTGCTTATAAGATAAGATGATCATATCGAATAATAGTTCAAAAGTAAAGCTTTGAAAATTCAAATTTTAAAATTTTTTCCAAAAAAGTGAAAATATTCTCAAAATTCCACCCTTTTTATGCTAAACTTTCAGCATTCTCATTGGTGACAACGAAGTGGTGAAGATCAGTGATTTTGGCACATGTCGCGAATGGAATGAGATCAGTACAAAGATGAGTTTTGCCGGAACGGTGGCCTGGATGGCGCCAGAAGTGATAAAGAGTGAGCCCTGCTCTGAGAAAGTGGACATCTGGTCTTATGGTATTGTGCTGTGGGAGTTGCTAACCTGCGAGATACCCTACAAGGATGTGGACTCATCAGCCATCATCTGGGGCGTTGGAAGTAATCAGCTGCAGCTGCCCATTCCTAAAACCTGTCCTGAGGGCTTTGCTCTGCTGCTTCGCCAATGTTGGTGCCTGAAACCCCGCAATCGTCCCTCATTCCGAATAATTCTCACCCACTTGGAGATCGCCGGCAATGAGCTGATGAAACAGAACGACGTGGAGTACTTTAAGTCACAACAGAAGTGGCGCGAAGAGATTCAGACTCACATGATAGCCAACAGTACAAATGCCCAGAAGTTCGAACAAGACCTGATCAAGAAGAGGCAGGATGAGTTGAGACACATTAAGGATATCCGGCTGGTGTACGAGAGGAAGCTGGAGAAGACCAACAGACTCTTCCTTGAGGTCAATATGTTCCTGCATCAGCTGGCTCAGAGGGAGCGTGAAGTGCACGAGAGGGAGAAGATGCTGCCCGGATATAAGAGGAAGGTTGTGAATCCACTTAGGAAGGCCCACGACAAAATCTCCCGCAAGAAGTGTACGAATTTGTGTGCAACAGACGCAGTTTATGATCCCGCGGTGAGTTGTTATGCAATACCCTAATTTGAGATGTGATCTTGATCTATGATAAGCTTCTGAAAAAAAGCCTTTGATTCTAAAGAGTAAAGCAATCAATCATGAACTAACCAACCAGACTAATTAATCGGTTTTTCCTCTTTTCAGAGTCCCATTCGGGCGAATTTGTACGCCCAATTGGATGGAGCGAATCAACCAAAATCTGTGGCTGTGCTGCCCAACAAGTCCCACAAGAAGATGCGACACCGTCGTGTGGGATCCGGCACGATTGCCTCTCCCAAAGCGAGTCCAAATCGTGATCGACGGTACCAGAGTGAGCCAGAAACCCGATTTGTGAGACTCGTGG
The DNA here is from genome assembly GCA_918844115.2 of Phlebotomus perniciosus. Classification (NCBI taxonomy): domain Eukaryota; kingdom Metazoa; phylum Arthropoda; class Insecta; order Diptera; family Psychodidae; genus Phlebotomus; species Phlebotomus perniciosus. Next base: position 65,530 of record CAKKOB020000168.1, on the reverse strand, counting down.
ACACGGAGACACAGACAGACGCCATGGATATAAGCGAGACGGACGGGAGTCCTAGTCCCTTCCTGTCGATGCGTGAGGAGCACCAGCGTCCCAGGCACGTGGTGGCCGTAGCGCCCCTGCAGTCATCTGTGCAGAAGCCACAGGGCGACCAACAGGCTCACCATGAGCTTACAAGTCCCAATGGGAACTCCATGAGCACAAGTGATATCACGTACCAGGACGCGTGCTCGAGTCCCGATCTCCTGGACGACGCAATGAACAGCAACGAACGCCTCGAGATCCGTGAATGTAGCGACGATGATCACCTGGAGATTCTGGGAAGGAAGGTGACGCAACTGATCACGGGGGAGAATGGCAACTTGAATGCTTTCATCGAGAAGAGGGGCTTCATCAGTGTCTCCTCGGGCAGTGGGGAGGTGACGGTGTTCAGACCAGGTGGCGGGAATACCTTCCAAAAGGCCACGGCTATTGCCGGCGCCAAGGATCTCAACAATGGCGACTCACGCGACGAACGCAGCAACGACAGCTGGACTGATGAGGAGGGTGAAGAGCCGTCCGACTACAATTATTCACTGCGCAGGAGAAGGTGAGTCCCAATATTTGCTTCTTACTTTTAACCCTTCAGAGGATTTGTATTATCTAAACTCCCCCCAAAGTGGTTAAAATGATATTTAGAAAAGGGATCAGTTGTTTTTCCCCAGAGAGATTTTTCAGTTCCATTGTATTTGAAATTCAATAAGTTGAGAGTTAAACTCTAAAAGTGACGCGTTAAATGATGGGTTAATAGATATTCCGCGGGCTAAATGAATTTATAGGGCTAGTCTAACACGCAATGTTTCTTGAACAAGCCACATCGGCTAACAGACTGAGTGTCACCCACATTTAGTGGCGCCAAAAGGTAAAGGAGGACACATATTGAAGGGGTCGTTGTCCCATCGCGGAAATTCCCATTTCAATAGCACACCTTCTCTCCTGAATCTGCTCTTAGCGTTTCCCATACCAACGCAAAAGCACCAGCATTTTGCAGTTTCATCGACCTTATCGTGAGTGTTTACTCGTCGCACACGTCGTTAATGTTTGGAAGTTTTTCTGTTTTGCTAAAGTAAGCAAAAGACATTGAGAAATATGCTTACTGATGGTTTTAATAACATCGAAAAAATGTTTAAAAGAATTTATCACGTGACTGACCCCTGAGAAATATTTCAACTTAAGACGAAGTTGTGGCTTTACGGTTTTTTTTTTTAGAAATGAAATGTGACCCATATTTAGATGTTTGTGATTATTAAATATAGCAGAGTAATAGAATTAACAACAAACTCTAACGAGCTTAAACAGATGGTAAAGAGTTGTAATTTAGGACCATTTGTTTTGCTTAATTAGAAATTTACTTAACTTGATGAATTAAATAAATGAGAGCAATTTTAATGAATAACATTAGATAAACGTGTATTTTGCAATGGGTAGGGGAATTCCAATTTGAGCAATTTTTAGGTAATTCGTGGTTATGGATAGTGTTAGTGCTTCAATACTGAGAGATTAGATGATGTTTTTTTCGCTTACTTCATTTATCAATAAATGTTAGGTAAAAAACCATCCAATTGCACTCAACGGCTCAAATAGCTGTTGTAGTGCTTCCATTGAGTATAAATGGTATACTTCAGTTGAGAAGTATTTCCTCTTTGTGGCGTATAAACAGTACCCCTTTGGAGAACATAGAGCTGGTCACTCAATCTCACCAATAACATGAAAATAATAATAATATGGAGACTCCGGGAGCTTACATGTGAGTAGGCCTAGTCCCTCAATGGGACAATGCTCGACTAATTATTATTATTATCTTTTTCTATAGTTTACCGGGAATTTGACTATAAGAATTTAGTCTTTACAGTAAAATTCAACTTTATATTTTGGAATAAATAAAGCAAGATACTCACTTGTATACGAAGTTGCAGCACGTCTGTTGTTATTTTTCCCCTGCTTTTATGGGTTTAAGTGTCATAGGCATATTTGAACATATATTTTCTCGGCTCGAATGATCAAAAATATTTTAAGACTGTAATATACTTACAATCCCTGGGACATAGCCATTCGGACGTCAGTATATGCATCAGTATGCAGCTTTTTATCTAAAAATAAAAGAGAAAGACAATTAATAAATGTTCACAGGTATATTCTTTTAAATCAACATTAATCAAGATAGGTACAAGGTTGAAGTGTTGAAAAACGATAACAATCGATGGTTTATAATTAAAATTTCTCACGAAGAGTGATAAGCTGATTCATTCTGTCTTCTCAGAATTTCTGAAAATAATGCATTGTATACGTCAGAACTTATAATAGATTGCTAGCATCTCATAACTTAATAGTTGCATAACTTTATAACTATTGTAGGTCTTTGGAGCTACAAATAACCCTTTCCCTTATCAGAAGCATGTCACAAAGTGGCAATATTGAGTTCAAGTGCAATTCTCTGACCTTGACTCCCCAGAATAGTTCATACGAGCTATGCTTCCGCTCATGAGAAGAACATCACTGAATTTGAATGCTTATACCTTCACATAGATTAGCATTTGAAAAACATTAAATGGGAATTGCGGGGATTTTTCTCTGCGCGCACCTTTACCACCCAATCACGCGTTTTGGATGACGCCTGTCGGCCTATTAGTCATCCAGCAATTTTGACTTGTTTTGCCGCATGTGTTTTTACACCGGGTGAGGAATTATGTGTCTGATTGTGTTTGATAATTATGGCACCATGTGCTCTATACAGGAAGGAGTCACTTTCATTGAAGAGAAACAAAATTACCCAAATGACCACCCACTCAAATTTTAACAATCGATAAGGTCTCTACTTTCCATATCTCACTTATCATAAGTTACTCATTGCTTAGGTATTTGATAAGGGATTTTTTTGTGGGAATGCTCTTCCCATTGTTCTTAATTGGGGAAGATAAATTAATTGTGCTGACGAGGGATGTTTTATTTTTTTTTCTGGACAGTTTGGCGCGTCTCCCAATAAGTCGAGGCATGAGATGTCGACGCTACAAGTACCCAACACTAAGCCCTACAACCGCTGTCACTGTGAACCCCATCAATGTCCCTCCAGCGTCTGGTGCTGCGCTATCGGATGAGGAGAACACCTCCGAGTGCAGTCCACCACCGTCAAGTCAACACTCGACGCTGGATAGCAATGCTGAAGCACCCAAGGCGTCCAGGAGTGCAAAGCGTGAGCATTTGGCGAGGAAGAGGAGTACCAGCACTAGTAGCTCCTCCTCATCCGACAGTGAATCCGAGGCGGAGGATGATGAGCAAAGGGGAAGAATCCCTCAGGCCACTCAGGTGTAGATACATATTCCAAGTGCGCTTTGTAATATCTTCAATTGATTTCTTCTCTTTGATTTCAATGTGTGTTCAGGCAACAAGAAAAGGCAATTGATTTGCCTCAATATGAATGACTGATGAAAATCTCTCCCAATTGGAAATGTTCTTCAAAAAAAAAAATCTGTGACTGAAGAATCTTAGCTTAAGCCTTCTCCACTATTTGTTTCCTAACCGTTCGCATTGTATTCCCTTCCTGTAGATTTCCTTTCTTTTGCAATTTATCTAATCCTCCTATTGCTTTTTTCTCCCTTTATCCTTGTAAATTATTTATAAACTTTACAATAAAAAACTCTGTCCCTTCTTCTTATCCCTCCAAATTAAAAGAATTGTATAGAACGAGTTAGAGAATAAAATATAACGTAAATATAAGATTATTAGATTTATTTCTAAGATAAACATTTAATTCTCCCCACAAAAAAAATGAGAGATTGTATAAAGACATTAATCCACATTAGTTTTCTTTTTCAAAGAGAAGGATGTTCAAGTGTTTCAATAAACATTCGATAAAAAAGAAAATACCAGTGCCATGTAAAATAAAAATAGAAAAAAATGTAAAAGAAAACTTCTTTGGAAAAAAAATGATAAGATTTTTTAGTGTATAAAATTATTTTGGCCTATGTATTTAATTCAATCGACATAAAATAACCAAATTGCAGAGAACAAGTATTCAGACAACAAATAGCGAAAACAATTTGAAAAATTGAACGTGCCTATAAAAATATTTCAATTGACAAAAAAAAACAAGACATAGCAAAATTGTAACAATACGGTAGAAAGAATGCCTCCTCTTTGTTGTACCTGTGTTAAAATAGTTTTTTTCTTTCCAAAAGGTAAGCAAAAAAAAGACAAGACGATTGAAAAAGTAATAAAGGAAAAAATACATAGAAATTACTAAGATCTAAGACAAAAAGGCAAATTGTCCAGTGAAATTATAAATTTTTTGTCGTCACTAACTCAATATTTAGTTGATAAGTAAAACAAACTACCTAGTACTTAGAAATATTTTTAAATTAGGAATAAACCTCAATGTAGGACGTAGCAGAAATGATTAAATTGAGATATAAAATTCATGAGATTCTAATAATCTTACAGTATTCTTTTAAAAAGTGAGGAGAAATATTAAGTGTTATTGCGTGAAGTATTTTCAATTTTTCATTGAAAGCAAAGAAATAATGAGCAAAACCATTGTAAATTATTATTGATATTAATTTCGTTAATTTCCTGTCCAAAAATTATATTCCCAACTCTTTGTCAAAAAAAGTTATTTCCCTTATCCATTCTTTAAGTTTTTTCCTGTAGCGAAAATAGATAAAATATTGGCAAAAGGTAAAATATATTTTTTCACAGCAAAGGTAGCCCAGAATTGTATATGATAAATAGAAAAGACAACAGTAAGATTAATAAAAAGAAACTTCTTTTCCACGAATGCATAGAACGTGAAAGGGTAATAGTAATGATGTAGTTTTAATATACTAAGACTCTACAGAGATGAACAACAAATTCATGAAGAGATGATAAGAAAAAAACAATTCATTGCTTGTATATGATGAAAAATGTTGAAAATATATACAACAAATCTTTTCGAAGAGCCATGAAAACTGAGTTTTTTATTTGACAAATTTTCATATAAAATCCAACAGAAATTCACTCTAACGTGGAATGGGACCCCATGAAAGACCATTTTTCCCAACGAGGCGCCAAATGTCAATTCGGCTCACAACTCCTTTTTGACACTTGTCAGCGATGCGTGGAAAACAGTTTTTGCCCATTTCTTCGCGGAAAATCCATTTTCTCAAGCCTATATAGACTATAGATTGCGGACAAACGCAATTGAGTATCTAATGAAGGGATTTTCATGGAAATCCAGGTGGAAAATCGTAGGATTTCCCCAATTGAAGGCGTCTTCTCGATGCAGCGATTTTTGCGCAAAAAAGTACCATGAAATAGTTTATTGGGGCTTTTTGGGGCCTCATTCGTCATTAGAGTGGATTTCTGTTTATATGAAAGAAGTATAGTTATATGAAAATAACGGAAAATACATCTAAAAAGCGATTAAGGTTTATTTCAGACTTGACAAAAATGGCGGAAACTCACTGGTAAGGTAAGCCATATTCCTTTTGTTAAAAATGTTTTAAAAATCGTTTACTGTGAATCGCTATGAGGCTAATTTTCGTCATTTTTCGTTTATTCGGTTTCTTCAATAATTCTGAACGGTCTGAACTGATTGGATCTTACTTAAACGTTATGTCTGAACTTTTTCAAATGCTCTTTTAAACCATTTTGCCTTCCAAAGCGCGCACCGGGTCAGTCGGGTAAATCTTGTTATACCGTGCTTGTGCGCCCTCTGCTGGGATTATGAAGCAACATTTAGTTTCCACGTCTCCACCGTGCATGACATTTTGGACTTCCTCCATAAATTTTCTGCTGCTTCGTAATTCCAGGAAGTCTCTAAATGCATTTGCACTAAATATTTTCTACAGAGCCCAGTAAAGTTAAAACGGGAAATGTGCTTCTTATAACAGTGATAAAATAAAATAGTAGAATTGTTTCTTAATTAATTGTAACGAGTGAAAGTGGAGAGATGGCGAGTCCTCGAACAAGGAGAGTCCTACAGGATCTGAGGCCAGACAATGGGAACACGGTGAGAAAAAATTAGAGACATTTTCACTCTCTGCCCAATTCGATAACTTTCTCTTGATCACCGGCATAGAAATGCTTCGAATGTGGGACACACAATCCCCAATGGGTGTCCGTAACGTATGGCATCTGGATCTGCCTGGAGTGTTCCGGGAAGCATCGTGGTCTTGGTGTACATCTCTCCTTCGTGCGCTCCGTCACGATGGACAAGTGGAAGGATGTGGAGCTGGAGAAGATGAAGGTGGGCGGTAATAGGAAGGCCAGAGAATTCTTCGATACGCAATCCGACTGGGATGACACAATGTCCATCCAGCAGCGCTACAACACCCAAGCCGCTGCCCTCTATCGCGACAAGATTAACACATTGGCTCAGGGACAAACATGGGATGAATCAAGAGCTTCCGTGAAGACTAAAGCTCCATCATCCTCAACATCCCTATCCTATTCGCACAGCGAAGGAGCAATCTCAGGCAATTCTGGATATGATTCCTACAACTCCGGCGGAGGCTACCAAGAGGGTGGATATCAGAATTTCAATTCGCAGGAGTTTAAGGATCAGAAGGAGTCATTCTTTAGTAAGAAACAACAGGAAAACGCCACGAGGCCAGAGTAAGGAGAACTTAATCGTAACTATTCAATTTCTTGACTAAACTATTTCTTCCTCTCTAGTTATTTGCCTCCCAATCAGGGTGGAAAGTATTCCGGATTTGGTTTTACACGAGATCCCCCACCCAAGAGTCAATCCCAGGAGTTCTTCGATACAACCCTCTCATCTCTAGCCAGTGTAAGTTAAAATAATCATTCTAAATGAGCTTTATTTCTAAACAGATTTTCGCCTTCTTTAGGGATGGAGTCTCCTATCTATGGGAGCGACAAAGGTAGCTTCAACAGCCAAGGAGAACGCCCTGAAATACGGTGGTCTGGCTTCTCAGAAGGTAGCAGATGTGTCTAGTAATGTGGGCGAAAAGGTTAATTACCGCGATTTTTGGTTCTTATCTTTTTATTTCCTACTTTATTTACGTTACTTTATGATTTTTTTGCGTTTAGATGAAAGATGGAACCCTCCTGAATGATATGGGAAGTCATGTTTCGTCATTAGCCAATAAGGTTTGAGTTACTTATTATTTTTCCTTTTTAATTTTTTCACGCCTTCGTTGCCTCTAAGCATTTCATCATGCAGAAACTTTTCCCTTTCACTGAAATGCATAAATTTCCACGATTTTGGTGTTTGTTTTGTGCAAACATTAACTATCTCAGCAATTTTAGAAGATTGTCTTCCGTAGAGCCAGTAGTTGACGTGGCTAGAAAATTGAGATTGACATTCTCATTTCAGCTAAGTCAATATAAATGTTAGACAAAGAGCTGTGAAAATAATGATTGATAGGAGATCGCAAGACATAAGTAGGGGAGACCAGGGCCATTTCACAGCAAAATGAAAATTTAACGTTGAGTCTAGTGAAAAATGACAGTCGGGATGAAAATTCTTTATAATGCCACGAACTTCAATCTCGGGTATCTGAAAAGTTCAGAAATGGAAAATCTCCCACTTTTCCTAAAGAGGAAAATTATGGGCTGGAGCTATTTGATCAGTTTTAGGGGCTATACATATATACTTATAGGGAAGATAAATTTCTAAAGAGTTATCCCAAGCGTAACCACTAGGTGAAAAACTATCTCCCTCTCATCTGAAAGGGACGCCGAAACGTAATAAATGAGCGATTATTGTTTTCCGGGCTCAATAATCACTCAGTTTTTTGTCCCTTTCTAACCAATGTAAATCAAATCAGAGGAAGATAGTTTTTCGCCTAGTTATTACGTCAATTCTTGCGCCTATTTATCTCGTCTGATAACTCGGTAAGACCAATGAGGAGTCTCTGCATGTGAAATTAGCTCCGGTCTCCCCTAAATGTGTTAAGTAGACGAATGGAAAGTGGGTTTTGAGAAACCATAGTGATTTTAAAATTTAATACGGAATACCGCTTTAAAAACTCACAAAAGAATTTGATATTTCTGACGACCTTCCCGACAAAAGTTTATTTATTTCACAATATAGTTTATTTTTTACCAAATTACTCCATTTATAGCTGGATTTTTATTGTTCATAATTTAAAATGTTTTTATAAATCAATAAATAATATTTATTTCTCATTTCCATGGAAAAAGTCATTTAAAGACTAATTGCTTAAGTATAATAATTAAATTAGTCATTAATAAAATCTTCGAATTGTCCTTAATTTAATACTCAATTGAACACATGAAACAGAAAACGCGGTTTCTAATATGTTTCAGAACTCACAATATTCCGAAACCTCTAATCTAACGTCTTTCATTATTGAAGTGTTAAAAGTTGTTAATTTTTCTATACTTAGGTATCTAAAATTGGCAACGAAGGTTTTTTCTCTGAATTTTCCTTTTTCTTTCATTTCGTTTTGGGAAGGGAAATTTTTGAGAATTTGATCTTAAATTTAAAGCATCTTTACTTATTTTCTTTGGTTTTTTCCGATTTTTTTTAAACAAACTTCATTTCTTCCACATTTAGGTCGGTGAATTGGGCAAAAAGAGCTGGACAACCATCAACAGTGGTGTGTCATCTCCCCAGGACGGCTACACATCGCCTGGAGAGACTCCAGACATCCACCAAGTCGATGGATACCAGAGATCATCGTCTGTAAATGGGAAATCAGGAGGGGATGGCGGCTGGGAGGGAAATTGGCAGGACGATCGATACAGTTGCAACACATCCTATCAGAATTCCAGTGCCGGTGATGCCGACGAGTGGAATGGCTTTGAATCTGTAACGCCGGAAGTGACCAAACCAGCGGCCACGAAAAAGAGCCTGAAGCCAGCAAAGCAGAGTGAGGACTTCTCTGCGCTGGATGTTAAATCAATGAAGCCAAAAAGTGGCCAAGAGTCAAAGAAGAAGGAGGATGACTTTTGGGAGATGCTCAACAATTGAGAGAGAGAGAGATGTAAAGATTTTTTGGCGATTCCCCCCCCAGATAGGCATTAATTGAGAATTATTAAATGAATTTTAGAGAATGAAAAATATGATAATCTATTGAATGTTTGTAACAAAATTAACAATGGTAAAATATAGATGAGAATTTAAATGCAAAAAAGTTACCTTCCTTCTTTCCGGCTTTACATATTCTTGGACATAGCATCAATGTCGGCCTTTATTTTGTCCAACATCTCTTGCTTCAGCTGCAAAAGTTTATCACTGTCCTTATCATATTTCTCGAGGATTCCCTGTTGCCTCTTCTCTTCCTGGCCAATTTGTTCCTTCAACTCATCAATAGATTGATCCAGAGCCAGCTGCATCTTCTCCGCCGTCTCAATTTGTCCATCCAGAGTGGCTTTGTTGTGCTCACTTGTTGATATGAATTTCGCCTTGGAGGCTTCCACTTCATTAAATTGCTCAGTGAGCTTCAACATGGACTTTTCATAACGATCAATGTCCCTGCTTATTCCAAATTCAATTTCACTATTGAGACTGATGATCTGCATTTGGTACTTCTGGATCTCCCCGGACCCGATCTGCAGGATGTGACTGAGAATCCCATGGATTTTGCCAATTTTCTCAGCATCAAAGTGTTTCGGCTCAAGAGTTAGATTTTCAATCTCCATTCCTGCCGGACGATATTTCAACACAGACTCCACATGGAGATTCGATTCATTTGTGAGATCGTGCAGTTTCTTCAGCAAACGAGATTTCTCCACTTGCACTTCAAATCCAATTTCCTAGAGAAAGAAAGAACAGTAATTGATGAGAATGTTGGTTTAGGATTAGTTTTGCAAGAGATTCTAGTCAAAACACTCACCTTGACCTTGTCGCAGTGCTCAACACTCGACTGTAGGATGATCTTCTCCTCATGGACGCGTATCAGCAGTTGCTCATGTATGGCTGATCTGTTCTCTTGCTTCTGTTCCAGCCACTCCTTCTCCACAGCCTCTTTCTTAGCCAGCAAGTCCTTCATAGTTTGCTCAACGCTCACCATAGACAGAGCATGCAACTCATTATCCCTGCTCTTACTCTCATTCTCACTCTGGATGGACTTCAGCTGCTTATTGCGCTCCTCCAGTTGATTCTGCAGATTATTCATCATCTGCTGCTTAGCATCCCAGGTTTTCGCCTCCACTTCCAGGGCTTCAAATTTCACCTTGAGCGCTGAAATCTCCTTTTGCAAATCCTCCTCGCTGGAGTAATTCTTGCTCTCCCTGATGTACTCATTCAGCAGCTCTAATGTCACCTCAGCCGCCTCCTGATCCTGACCATTGTTCCACAATTGAAACGCATCTCGGACTCCATGGCGGAAGCAATGGGCGTAGGCAGTAGTTGGGAATCCCTGGATTTCGTTATATTCATCGTCGGAGGGAAAAGATGTCTCTGGCACAGCGTCCAAGAGCCAGGAGATCAGGATGGTGACGTCATTCAAGGCGTGCGGGGCGTTTGGTGTCTTCAGCCAGGACTTGTTCACTCTGTAGGGATAGCGGAGCTTAATAAGCATCTCGTAGATGTCATCCGCATAGTCCTTACTGAAGGTCACCTTTCCGGGCATCCAGAACTTGGCCAGATGACAGACAATCCTCAGGAAATCCTTAATGGACAACATCTTGATGTTCCTGGAAGCGACAAAGTTCTTGTCCACTCCCTCAATGCTCCCGATATAGGAGAAAATCTTGGACAGTTTCTCCGAGAACCACTGCTTGTCAACCACCGGTGTTTTCTTGCTCGTTGTGCCATGGGCGAGGGACATCGGCGTCCTGATGGGGGTTCTCATTGGCGTGGCGCTGGTGGATCTCTTGTGATGATAACGAGGAACGGCGAGGGATGATTTCTTGATGGAAAATCCACGATCCTCAGAGATCGAACGCCGATCTAAGGAGGTTTTCTTGCCCAAGGTGGATCTCTTAGTAGGCAATGCAATTTTGCTTGGCCTGCAATTGTTTTTTGTCATGAAAAACCCATCGGGAAAGACAATATCGAGTATATTTACCTTTGAGACCTGCCCGCTGAGTCGTCAATGCGAGATTTCCTCATGATTTTCCAGTGAAATCCAACTGATAATCGAAGAAAACAGATTTTTTTTGCGAATCTCTGGAGATACTCCGTTACCGGGGAATTTGACTTTGAAGAATGGCGTCGAAAGTGGCCGATTGTCGGTTGGTCAGCCGATTTCTTCCCGAAACCCAAGCCGAATGAGTCCGAACACGTAATGCTAACAGAACAGCTGAGCCTATTGAGTACGCGCAATGGAAATGAGAATGTGGATTTTTCAATTGCACTGCAATATACGCAATATACTTAACTGAAAATATATTGAGATAAATTTATATCTACATATTTGATCGCAAAATATATGCGCGATAACAATCCGTAAAGTTGGTACAGTCAGCAACCGGAATTTAAAAAGTTTTGCAGCAATAAATAAATCACAGCAAGTTTGTTCCCGAAATCTTTTATTTGACTGTGCGAGCTGTGCGCCCCCCCGAACGAATAGCATTTTATAGTCTCCTTACCAGTGAAATGCGTCCTTTCTGCTGAGAAAACTGAACTCAAATGATCCAAATGATGGCCTCAAAGGTCTTGAACAAAAATTCCCGTTGGACGCTCAAGTTCACAGGAAAATGCACAAAAAACTCAAATTCAGTATCACCTCCTGACTTCTTACAGCGCTCCTGGTGGCCGGTGCCCAGCAACTCTCCGCCGCTTCTCCCCGCCAACGTCTCGCTGACTCGTGCAGGGGTCGCTGGTGTCAGTGAGTTGTGCTGGTGTTGTCGCTGTCATAGTTCGCGGAGAAATGTCGATATATATTTTATAATTTTTACCTAAAATCCCCTCAAGTAAAATGACCATTACCGAGACAAATCAATCGAGTATACCACAGTTGACGAACGGTGATGATAATTCCAAGAGCAATGCCACCAGCAAGAGCGAGAAGACCCCAACAAAGGGGGATGATGTTAAGTCTGGCGACGACGAAGAACGACTGCGGAAGGAGTTTATGAAAGAATTACAGCAATTTCACGAGAATAAAGGGTGAGTTGGGTGACGGGCGGAGCCCCTGTGGGGCGTGGAGGTCAATGGGAGTGAGGAAAATTGCCCGAGGAGGCGCAGAGTTGATTGATTTTCACATAACCTCACTGTTGTTTGCTTTGTAGGACGCCATTCGCCAGATTCCCTAAGATAAGCGGGAAAGAAGTGGATTTGTACAAGTTGTACGTCGAGGTGACGAGTCGCGGCGGATGGCTCAAGGTAAATAGTCAGTGGATGGAATCCGGGTGAAATTTCTTACATTTACGTGCCTTCCAGGTCAATCAGCGCAATGACTGGGATGAGGTGTTGGAGGAGGTCGGCTTGCCCAATTCAATTGTCAATGCACCTGTGGCTATCAAGTACATCTATCTGAGGTATCTGGATCGCTATGAGAAGTTGCACTACCATGGGGAGGAGACCGAGAGGGCGGATGATGAGGATGATGAGAACAGGCATAAGCGATGGAATGCTAGACTCCTCCACAATGTCCCAAATAGTTACAACTACCATCAGCACTCAGTATCAGGTAAATCCGGGAGCTTAGCTTAGGGGTTTATTTGGAGGCTGTCTGAGGGCTTTCCGGAAAGTTAATCAAGTGTAAAGTGAGATTTCAAGGGCTTTAGTGGGTCACATGTTGAATATTTTATGCAATTTCTCAAGGAGATTGCTTTTTCCCCGCATTTTTGCATTATTTGAAATATTTACAACATTGTTTTTAATTGATTTCTTTTTAGACGCCCAGAGATCACAGCACAAACTATCTACGGATCTGTATAGGAGTTCAGAGTATGATAAACTTTTCCTGTCTCTGATGTCGCCTCTGCCGAATGAGCAGGATTTTGCCATTAATGTGTGCACGCTGATGTCCAATGAGGGCAAGCACACGCTCAAAATCGAGAAGTGTCCAAAGCTCATTGATATACTCTTGGCCCACGCAGGTCTCTTCCAGCATTGTAAGTTCAATTTTGTGTTTGAAAATTGATTTATTTAACAGTTTTATCAATTATTTAATCTATTCCTCTTTCAGACACAATGAGGGACATCTTCACGGAATACTACTCGAAGATCCGGAAGCACTCGCTGCAGACGTTCTGGAATGACTGCCTCCAGGACAAACCCCAGATCCTCGAGTTGTCCTACGATGACTACTTCACCAAGTCAGATGAGAAGATGATGCGAGCTGCTGAGATTCTCAGCAAGAATCTCCACCGTGATCGTCCACATGATTGTGATGTGGTGGAAATTGACGAGGAGGCGGAGAAGGATTGTAGTTTGGAGGTGGCGGAGTTGAGTTTCCTGAGTCTGGGTCGAGGATTGGGCACGCACGAGTATGTGGGACAGCGAATAACGCAGATATCAACGATAATAAGGAATTTGAGTTTCATTGAGGATAATGTGCCGGTGTTGGCGCGCAATCGGACACTTGTGCGCTTCCTCGTGATGAGCGCCAATATACGTTGGAGCAATTTACATCACATGGGACTGGATATCTTGGGGAATTTGGCATTGGATCTGGAACTCAGTGATCCATCCACCGATGATCTGACACGGTGTCTGCTGTCCACGGTGACAGAGGGGCTGGAGTCACCGGATCGGGGGGTGATCATCAGTTGTCTGGAAGTATTATATAAGCTATGCCAAAAAGCCTCCAATGAGGATCACTTGCACAAGTGTCTGGACAAGAAGGTGTACCGTCAGGTGTGTCTGTATCTGAGTTTGAATGACATTATGTTGCTGCTGTACACTCTGGAGTGTATTTATGCGCTGAGTTTGCTCGGTGAGCGCTCCTGCAATGCCATTGTGCAAGTGAGAGGTGTTGTGGACACACTGGTGTCACTGATCACGGTGGAGGCGCAGAGTTATGGCGCTGATGGATGTATTCTAATGCGAGTGGTGGAGACGGTGCCGGGAAATGCGCAATTCTCCTCCCTGGCATCTCATCACATCATCAATAGCAGCTCAATGATCCAGCATCCGGGAAATCTCATCAATCACTCACCATCTGGATCCACCACTCACTCCCTCACCACCCTCAGTCAGCACGATGCTCAAAGTGAGTGGTTTTCAATCAAATCTGAAAGCATATTGTAACTCTTGTTGCTTCTCTTCCAGAAATTTGCACATCGATTCCACCCCTCGTGGCCAATAGCAGTCCCATCAAGGCAATTTTGCCATCTCAGGTGATTTCCAGTGCAGTCACCGTGCCAGTTGGGATGGCTTCGCCCAAAATGCAACATACCACCCCCAATGTGGCGATTACTAATGCTCAGAGTGCAGCTGTGACCGTGGCTCCTATGGATTCGCAAGCGTCGCAGCCGAACACACCGACTGTCGCGGCGAAACACGCTCAACAGCAATTGATACAGGTGAGGAGGATATATTAAAAAATAATGCAAATTCCTTCTCATGGAATAATTTGTGGTTTCTCTTCCACTTTCTTTCTTTTCCTTCTCATGTTTCTCCTCAAACAATGAATGTAATTCATCTTTCATCGTTTTATTTGTATATTTTTTTGTCTCTCTCTCTGTAGGAGAATGAGCAATTCGCTTTGGCGTGGCTGAGGGCGACATTTGAGCCCGCCGTTAATCTCAATACACGCATCGAACAGCAGGAATTGTACAAGATGTACATCACGGCGAGCTCCAAGCTGGGACGCCGCGGTGTTGTGTCTCCTGTTCACTTTCCCCGATGCGTCCGATCGGTGTTTGGCGGCTCAGTTGGACCCAATCCCATGAAACTGGAGCAGGTGCCGTCCGACAGTCCGCAATTCTATTATGAGGGGATAAAGATCCGAGCGAAACCCCTTCCGGTGGTCCATAAAGGGATTATTGTGGTGAGTTGAGAGTTTTTTCTACTCTTTTATTGCAGCTTCTTCGTTTGTCTTAGCTTTGTCTTCAACAAATAGCCAAAAAAGTAGAAAAAAAGGAAAATTTGGTGAAGGGGTTTTTGTTTTTGGAAAAAGTATTTGAGATTTTCTGTCTGCGCTGTTTTATGCTTCTTGCGAGATGAAATTTCATGACACAAAGAGAGATGATATAAAATGAAATTAACTCATCCCAGACGGCATCAGCCACACCAGCCGACGTGACAAGTTGCAATCAGACACCGGTTCAGGTGCAACAGAAGGTGCAGCAGAAACAGCCCGGATCAATATTGGTAGCTCAGCTCAATCAGAGCAAAAGTGTTGTTGTAAATAAGAAGCCCGTAAGCAAGGATTCACACATTTTATCAGCTTTTCAATTCTCACAAAACAAAATCTATAAGACACTCTTATTTAATGGTAATCCTAGATTACGTGCTGGGATTCTTACAGTGACAACTTGAATTGGGGGTGTAAATGTTAGATTGTGGATATAATTTTCTAAATCTCTTAACTGAAGGGGATAGAGTAGTTTTTTCTAAATTGATTTTCAAAAGTTTTTCGTAATCATTTCTGAAAATTTTCAAAATTTCATGAATGTATCAAACATTTCTGTATGTTTCTGTAATCTGTAAGAATTCCACTTTAAATTTAAGCTTCTGAATGTTTCTGCTTCGAAATATAAAGTTGATTTGTAAATGATATTTATTAATTTCTGTCATTTTATTATTTCTCTTACAGTCAACTGTGCAGAAGCAGCACACCTTAAATCATCAACATCCGGAGAATCATGTGATTGTTGTTGGTGGCAGTCAATCACAGTTGAGTGTCAATAGTGGTCTTGTGAAGCCACTGATAAATGCAAATCAATCGGTCGTTCCTCCAATTACATCCACTTCTGTGACATCGAACGCCCCAGCGGCGTCAACGTCCAGTAGTTTAATTAAGAGTCTCTTGGCCAATAAGGTAACATCCCCTGTTAACGACCAGAGCGCTGGTAGTAGTGTTTCTACTTGTTTGATTGCTCCGAATGTGAATCTGCATCAGGTAACCAAACTAACAGATTTTTATTCTCTAATATTTATTTGATCTATCAATCATTTATTTATTTTCTTGTTTTATTCAAAAAGAGTTAGAAAAGTAAAGATTTAAAAGTTATTTGAGAGGGAGACAAGAATACTTGTGAGTTCTCGTGACTCTTTTTTAGGGTCAATGCAAACATTCAGACATACAACGCTCATTAAAGATACAAGTGTGTAATTGGCATGCATAAAACAGCGCCTTATTTCTCTAATATCAATTTAATAGCGGCAAAAGCAATTTGATGTATTTATTTAGTGTTGAAAATATGTTGGAATAACAAACTCGTTTTTTATTTACATAATTTGTTTTTGATATAAGTTTTATAAAACCAAACATAGATTTATTAATAATGATTAAGTATTCCCTGATATGTCAATATGTTGCATGATTAAGCCAAGTGTGTTCTCTAACGTTACAATCAATATATTTAAAAGAAAAATTGTTAAAGATTTCAGCTTAAAAATTATCTTTTCGTTTACAACTTAGGTTGCACAGCGACAGCACATGCAGAAGCAGAAGGAGTTGGCACAGCAGAAACAAACTGGGAACGGTGCTCTGCCAACTCCTGTCATCAATCAAACAACAAATGCATCAATTACACCTATAAAGACAAACATCACAGTTAAGGTGAGTTCTAATGAAAAGAATTCATTGTTAAACTTATAAAAGAGGAGATTTTCCCTGAAAAATTTGACATTAACTTACGTGAAAACCTTTTTACAGGCTCCTCATGGGACAAATGTCATCTCATCACCGATAATCCTGGAGAAGAAAGTGCCACAAGATGTGGATCATGGTGGGATGAATAATTGGGATCCAGTTCCACCCTTGGCACCTCTCAGTGGCCTTCAGAATCAGCGTCAAGTGATTGTTAATGCGACAAAGATTGACGATGATTCCGATTCCACGGGAAATAATTCTGTTGCGTCCAGCATCACGAGTATCAATCAGAATACATTTCCTGATGAGAATTCCCTGACGAGTTTCGAGGGGGTTCTGGTGCAGAATAATCAGAGCTCAGCGTGTTCCACTGAGGATGAGAATAGCTCAAAGGATTCCCTGAATAAGATGTCACATGTGGTGAGCGCGAATAAGATGTTGGCGGATTTGTTGGAGAGGAAATCCCTGGATCCGCCGATGTTTAGCGGGAGTAACAGCAACAGTGGGGATAAGAGTCTCAAGAGGCGACTAGAGGATGGCGTGGACTCGGGTGAGGAGTCCTCACCGCCGCCGAAGAAGGCCACAACAGAGGCAGCAGTGGAGGTGATTACAATTGATTCGAATGAGGAGGAGGATGAAGCCACACCAGTGGCTCCGTCGGCAAATGCGGCGAAATTGTTTGCCGAATTGGCGGCTTCGGCCCTCGAGGATGAGGATCTGGAGGAGGAGGCAGCGGCACAGCAGCGGGCACAGGGTGAGGAGGTGAAAGTACAAACGGCACCAACGAAGACAGTGATTGTGGAGAAGAAGGTCGTGGCGACGGCGAGTGAGGGTCAATCGCAGATGATCACAGTTCCTGTTCCACTTCAACGACAGATAATCATGTCACCGGGTGCACAGCCACAGATGATTCTGTCACAGGGTGGAGCAACGAGTCTGGGCACTCAGACAACGGCCACCATTAAGACGGAGTCGGGCTTTCAGACGGTGCCTGTGATACTGCAACATTCAACCGGCGGGGCGAATCAGTTGCAGTTGACGAAGACGGGACAACTGGTGCAGCCGGTGCAGTTGGCCGCACAGCCGCAGACGCAGTACGTTCTGGCCACGAATCCGCAGGGACAGACGTACGTGGTGGCGGCTCCGCAGGCCTCACATCCCCTTCAGACACTCCTCGTCACGCAATCGCCGCAGCAGCAGGGTGAGTTGTTTTGTTACCATATTTTTTTTTCTTTTTTTTAAAATACTTCCAAAAAACGATTCGATATTGTTATAAAAAGTGCTTAGAATCCTTTTGTAATATATCTTCGCTTAATCCTTGCAGGAACTGGTACCAAGACCATCATCATCCTGCAACAGCCAAGCGCATCGGCGGCTGGTGGAGTGACCAGTGGAACGCCACAGAAGATCATCATGACACAGCAGGGGCAGCAGATGGTGGTGACGCAGATGCAGCGACCAGTGCAGCATCACGTGATCGTGAATCAATTGTCCAACAATCAGACCACAAGTATTACGAGCACTCCTGCCAGTCAGCCGACTGTCGTGACAAACACTCAGCCGACTCCGTCGGCAGCTGTTGTGGAGAAGAAGCCCACCCTCATCGTGACGACGACACAGTCAGCAAACCCGCCGCCGCAGCCAACCAGCACCGCCGTGACAGTCCAGAAGGCGCCTGTGGTGATTGAGAGTGATAGTTCTCCGGCCACGACGCCACCGGTGACAAAGGAGCCACCTCTCAAGGTGACCAACTCCGTTCCTGCTTCGAATCCTCAGTCGCCGCAGAGCGTAAAGACGCCCTCGCCGACGCCACAGGCGTTGGCACCAAAGGCGCCTGAAGTTGTTGTCCCGCCGAAACCGGAGCAGGAGGAGGTGGAAGCCAGCTGGATGTGGGTTTGCGACTGGCGAGGATGTCCCAGGAAGAAGTTCAAGTCGGCCAATGAGGTGTACATTCACGCTTGCAATGTGCACTGTCCGAATGGTCTGGATCCCACAGCAGAGATCTACTGCCAATGGGGACCGGGTCCCAATCTCTGTGACAATCTGCCCAGGAAGAGATTCTCCCTCATGACACACATCTTCGATCGCCATTGCACAGCCGAGGTGAGTTGGAAATGCTTTTCTTTTATCGAAGGGGAATATCTGTGAACATTATGTCCTTTTTAGTCCTTCAAGATGGCCGTCCAGAGACGATTGACATGTGGCGTTCAGAATAGCGGCACGCATCAGACTCACCCTGTGACTCTGATAAAGAACACAGCGAGTCCCAATGCTGTCGCAACGGGAGCTGCGGGAGACGGTGGAACGGCATCTCCGGCACTCTCAACATCGTCTTCCGGCTCCTTGACAACGTCCGTGCCGAGTGTGGCGGGCAGTGCAGCGATGCAAGCCATCAAACGGCATCACTCGATGGAGTTTGTTAATCCCAAGGAGTTAATGGTGAGAATCACTGAATGGGAATTTGATTGAGGGAGAAGAAAAATGTAATGTTTCTGGGCGCGCTTTTCAGGACGACAATGAAGGTCCAGTGACCAAGAGTATCCGGCTGACGGCGTCATTGATTCTCAGAAACTTAGTTAATTACAGTGGATCTGCAAAACGGTGAGTTTTCTATTGAAATTTGTTTGAAATTTTCCTCCCGGCCGTCCGGTTGTCCGTCTGTTGGAGAATCGTTAAACCGATAGATCTATTATAGACAAAGACTTGGGATTTGAGGCAAAGGTACATAAGTTGGGGTATATCATTAGATGGCGCTATAATAGACCCCACCTTTTATCCGCCATTTTGAATATTGTTGAAATGTTCTTTTTGCGATATCTCCGAAGAAATGTTATAATTTTCTTGAAATTTTAATATGTTGTAGCCTAGGTTGAGACCATTCCAAAAAGTTCATTGACTTAAATCTATACATAAACCCGAAGTTTAGATAAACTGGTTTAAATCTTATTTTGCTTATAATTTCGGTTTAATTGACCGATTTTGTTCATGAAATGCCATTTGAGCCTTGGAAGTTTCCAGGAAACTTTCAGAAATAGTTGGAAATTACAAGAAATTTGGGAAATTTTCGGGAAAAGTGCAGGAAATGAAGAAATATCTGAAATAGCGTCCAATTTAGTTTTTCTTTCTCTCTTTTTCTGGCATATTTTTTGGGTGAAAGCGTCCATAAATTTCCCATTTAGTCACTGATCTGACGAATATTTATTGATATTAAAAATAGAAACATGTGTTAAAAAATAAATATTTGCTGACGCTTTGATGTGTTGAGAGGCGGATTTTGCTATTTCGGGATGGATTATTAGCAACTGTTTTTCTTTTTTGCTGCCTTTCTTTGCAGAATGCTCCGATACCATGAACCCCATCTGGCCGGCGTGGCGCTGAGCAATGTGGAATCGAGTCGGACAATAGCACAAGTCCTGTTCGAGATGAATGAGACTCACCCTGTGTGAGGTGTGAGAGATGGGGGAGGACGAGTGGTGGCCAAAAAGATGGATCTTAGTGCGTGCGTGAGTGAATGTGAATGTGCTTGACTTGACGGGCGGTGATTTGACACACAGAACAGGGGATTTTTTTTTGTTTAGAAAAATGGTAATCGCGACAATTTCTCTCAGTTTCATAATGAAAGGAGAAATGAAAACAAAGATCAAAAGTGTATTATTAAAAAAAGAAATAATGATGAAAAATTTTGAGAAAAGAACTAATTGTAGTTTGAAGAGATAAATAAGTGAGGAGGTGAGTTTTAAGAGAGAATTGTAATAATATTGAAATTATAATAATTAAAACACATTTGATAATGAGAAATGATTCTCAGAATTAGGCAAAAAAAAATAAAGAATTAATGACAAGAAAGATTTATGAATTAAAGAGGAATATGAGAGATAAACAATTGATAAGATAATCGAGTAATTCAATTAAAAAAGAATTCCTTTTTATGCAAATTTACTTTTCACTTTTCTTTTTTTTTAATTTATGTTAGTATCTAAAAAAAAATTTATTGTATTTCTCTGTGCTAGTAAATAATTTAATTATTTGTAGCTTCTCGACAACTCTTATTCAGTCATGTTTTTTTTTTCTTCATTTCCTTTTATTTTATAATTTGTAGAAATTCTTCTTCTATACTTTTTTTAAACACTACGTTTTTTTTGTTAGTTTACACAAAGAAAAACATTTCTGATACTGAATTTTATTTAGTTTTCCTTCCTTTTCTCTATATTTTGTTTTCACTTTTTGTACAACAAATAATTTCTTTGTAGGGCTTTCTCACTTCATTTTTTTCATTTAATATTTTCTTCTTTTTTTGTAATAGGAAAGAAAAAAAAAGAAGTTGAATAGTAGGATTTTTTCTCTGTGTTTTACGCCTTGTTAACTTTGAAAGTAAAAAGAAAGAAAATCGTTTCAGAAGAAAAAGAATTTTAAAAAGAAGAAAATATTTGTAAAAAGGCAAAACATTTTAGAAAACATAAATAATAAGACATAAAGAAAAACAACTATAATTGTAGACTTCCGTAAGAGAGTAAAAAAAAAGTATAATTATTATAAAGAAATGAAATTAGTGGTGTAGATAGTTGATAAAAGTTTCTCCCTTGTAAAAATGAAGAAATTAAGAAATGAAAAAAAAATCAAGAACGTTGTAAAAACAATTTTGATTTTAATGTTTTGCTCTCTTCAGTGAACATTTGTTTCTTTTTAAAACTTTGTTCTCTGTTTTTGCAAGAGATTTTTCTCTTACAAAAAAAATGATTCACATTTTGCTGTTCTTAATGGCTTTTTTTTCTAATTACAAAGACAATTTTAAACACAGACTTTTCTGCGAAAAAGAAGAAGGAAACAAATAAATAACATTTACAATTAATATAGGCAATATTCTTCATACAATTTGCTTTTCTCTTTCTTTTTTTGTCTCTCCATAAAATCTCAATTAAAAAAAATAGCTAGTATAAAAAACAGGAAAATATTGGGGGGACTCACTGAGGCGACAAAAGAGAGATTAAAAAAATTGAGAAAAAAATACATAAACATTTTACATTAATGTAAAACAAAAAAATCATCTACAATTTTCGTGGTCTTCGTTGTTTCAGAGTCGTTGATTATTTTCAATTTTCTTCAAAGATAAATTCCTCAATTATTTTTTAACGAATATCGTGCTTTACTTTTCACAAAACATTCAATATTTTCTGCTAATGACACTATTTTTCTGATTAATCTGCTTTTTTTTTTTTTGAAATATAAGTTTCTTCAAATTATTCAAGCAACAAATTGGCACAGCCTTATAAGATATATATTTTTTTGTAAAATCTTCTCAAGTTAATCATTTTCTATACAAGTTAATCTTCTCATTTTGAAGGGCACAAAGTTTTTTTCTTTTCACGGAAGGTCACAAAGATAGGGGCAAACAATTATTCTTTTGCGCTACAAATACTTTACACAATTTTTTCTTTTTTTTAACCAACAAAATATCTCTTTAACACTTTATGGTTGAAAACACTTTTTTCCTATACAATTTTTGTTAGTTATTCTTTTCCTGTTCAATTTTCCTCCTTTCTCTCTATAAACACTGCGACAGTAGAAGATAAAATATTAGGTGTTAGCGTTGAGTTTTTCGGTTTTTTTCGTTTCTCAAATGGAGTATTACAAAGTTCTGGTCTCCTAGAATCAATTGATTCTAGGGCTTAATTTGGTTTTAGATAAACAGATTTGAAAAATCTTGATGTTAATTGGGTTTATGTTTGCTTAAACCATTTTAAAAACCGATTTTGATAATTAGAAATATTTAAGTCAATTTAAAAAAACGAAAAAAAAGATTTTTTCCAGAAAGTAAGAAGTCTAACATTAAAAAATTAAAAAAAAAACCGAAAAACTCAACCCTCACATCCAAAGTATGAAAGAGCGTGTAAAAAATCTCAAGGAGGGAAGAGGGGGATGAAAAAGACAATTCTCAGGTTCACTTTACACTTCGTCCGGCGCCAATTTGAGCGTTTCCGTTGGTCCTTCCAAGTCTGAACTCCCTCGAAGCTGGGATCCAGCATCCACGTGACTAGATCCGTTCTCGTTCTCCGTTTTGGCCTTACTGGGCGCCTCCAGGGCTCGAATCCGATTCTCATGTTTCACAATCACCGCCTTCAGTTTTCGGATCTCGTCCTTGTTCTTGCGAATCTCATCGAGCACCTCCTTCAGTTCTGATTCCTGCAATTTATTTAGGAGAAGAAATAACATTTTATTGGGAAATTTTATTTATTTTGTCCCTTGGGATCTTTCAAAAGCGATTCTTGGCACCTAGGATATTTCTAGGCGCTTAGGTATCAATTTAGGATTCCTGAGTTCCACAAATTTCCTTCAAAAGCGCTTTTTGGGCGCCTTTTATTAGAAACTTCTCTCAGTTTTTGGGATTAGGGATAAAATCAAATTTCTTTGCTATCAATTAGCAAATTATTTACACTTACCGATACACCGGAACTTTGTTGGGCAGCCACGTTGTTGTTGGCGGCATTTGAGGCGGAAGAATTGGTGTTTTGGGCAGCACCTGCTGCTCCCTTTGGGCCTCTCGGTGGGATCTTGTCCAGCACATTGGACTTCTTCGTGACGGTGAGCTGTTTTGCCTGTCCCGGCGATATGTAGCCACCCTGCACAATAAAATTACGATCCTTTTGAGAGAATTTATTGGAAAACTCTTACCAAACATCGCTGCAAAGAAACCGGCAGGAAATGTGCCAGCTGCTGGGCGGATCTCTCTTGCCTATAGCGAAATTGACAAAATTTCTTCAAGAGAGAGAGAAAAAATGAGCGAAAAAAAATTCAAAAGACGCTCATGTATGATTTTTATCTCTGAAAAACGATCTACAACAGCTACTGAATTGAGGAACGAATTAAAGAGAAATTTATAGATTCGACCTTTAACATGCGGGTCTGTCGAGCAACAACGCGAACAATTCACTTTCTAGCTCAGCAATTTCTTCACTTAATTAGATACTCTCACTCGAAGAATCCAATTAATGCACCCATATTAAATTTCAACACCATTCAATCTTATCAATAAAGCCCCCAAAAGATTAATTCTCAGACCCTCTACAAGTAAGTCTAAAAAAAACTAAAGCCAATAAATGGATGAGATGCCAATCATAGGGTTATTACTACTCATACTGATCATCACCAGAGATTTCCGTGCAATAGAGTCAACCCAACACCAAGCACACTCCCACCGGAAATGAAAAATGTCCAGAAAGACTCACTTTGAGGGACACGAGAACGGGATCAGCATCCTTGCCCGCTGACCACTCCTCTGCCGTACATCCAGGCTCATCGGAGATGGTGTCCGGATAGAGATCCTCCTGGAAGAGTTCAGACATCCTCGGCACAGTCATTGAGATAATCTGACAGAATCCGTTGTTGTTCAGCCGATAGAATCTGGCAATTTCGTTGATATTCACATCACATCCGCGCTTCGGCATCATCCCGATGCCACGCTGAGGATCTTGCGTCTGGAAGGTGTTGATGTAGTGCACAAAAGGCGGTTCCGGAGTGATCTAGGAGCAGAAATTGATTCATGAAATAAAATTGCTGGGAGTCTTTCTTATAGGATCTCACCTCAAAGTATCTGATGACGGAGTCTCCCTTGCCGCAAAGAAACACGAGATTTGTATCAGGATCATAGAGGGGGAACATCACGCCGTTGGATGTGTCCAAGTCCACCAGGACGATGGGCTCCTCGAGCGCGTCCGGCGCTCTCAAGGAGTATTGTCTCTCTGATCCTTTATTGAAGCTGCAAAGGAGAATTATTTCAAATGTTGAGTATTTAGAAGAACAAATTTTTGGAGTCTCCAAAAATTTTTGAAGGAATTTATTTATGATCATTTAATAGAAGGATAATTTATGATAATCAAGTGAGAAAGTCTGAAATTGAGGAGAGAATATCATAAAATGCTTTTAATATCATAAACTTTCATTTTGTTTTAAATATTTTGTAGGTCGTTGCAATTGTAAATGTAATTTTTAAATATCTTTTTGAAGTCAAAGATCAAGGGGAGACATTATAGTCAAAAAGACGTATACCACTTCAAGCACTTCTATATTTTGTAGAAAAGCTCCTCAAAGCTTCAATTCACAAGCTTTCAATAGCTTTCATCCTATCAATTTAATTTTCTATACTAAAGTCTTTTAAAGCATTTTAAGAAAGTTTTCTAAAACTTTTAAGAAAGCTTTCTAAAGCTGTTTATGAAAGCTTTCTAAAGCTGTCTAAGAAAGCTCTCTAAAAATTTAAAAAAGTTTTCTAAAGAAATTTTGAAAAATTTTAAAAGCTTATTAAAAATTTTATTTTATAATTGCTAAATCCGGTAAGATATTTCCGATTATTTTATTAGTTTTGTATAATTTTGTAAAATATAATATTAGAAAGAGAATCAATGGGGCCATTTGCATCGAGACCGGATTTGGCTGTTTATCGACAGGATTGGATTAGGATTGGATTTGAAGTTGGATTGGAATGTCCTTAGTCAGGACTATCTCAATCCAACTTCAAATCCAATCCTAATCCAATGCTTTTGATATAAACAGCAAAATCCGGTCTCGATGTAACGAGCCTCATAGATGTGATGGTTAAGGATTGTTACTCCTTTGTGCAAAAGACCTTTAATCTTTAAAAACGGATGTTCAACGACATTCACTCGTTAATTAAATATCCTTTAGACTTAGACGTACATAATAACGACGTTAATTCGTTATGATCCGTTAACTCGTAAAAAGAGGAACGTCTAATTAAGTTAAATAGTTATTGAATATTCAAATTAATCCCAAAACAACGCCGCGTTTAACGACGTTAATTAAAAGATCGTAGACCGTCTTCAAATAGTAAACGACTTCAGACATTCATAAGATTATTAAAGATTCTTGATTAATTCTAAATGGATCACCTTTAAACGGCGTTAACTCGTTGATTTAGGATCACAGAACGTCTAACGAATTTTACTGGATTTTACAACGAAATAATGTTCAACGACGTTATCTCGTTAACTAAAAGATCCCGGAAACCATAAAACAAGAAACATCAAACGACGTTATTACCACAAAAAAAACGATCGTAAAACGATACAGTAACTCAATTTTCAAAATCTGTAGCGCCTTCAGGCGTTAATTCGTTGTTCTCTTTAATTGACGATTTTCATTATTACTTGAAGGATCCAAAGATCTTTCTGGATATCCAGGATGTTTAATTAACTAGTTAACGTCGTTAAACATTCGTCCTACAATAGATCTACGATTTCTTTAACGAATTTACCATTTTAGAGATTTCTCGTTGTTTGTCGTTAAATGAGAGACGTTAAATGACATTCATTTTAAAAAAGATCATTATCCTAACATGAGGAATGTCTAACGATGTTAACCCGTTTCTTATAGGTCCTAAATTACTACAAAATAACGATCGTTAAACGATACCGTAGCTCAAGTTTTAAAGATTAACCGTCTATAAAGCAAATTCGTTATTTGCTTTAATTGACGATCTTCATTCTTAGTTGAAGGATCTTGGTGCTTGGAACTCGACTTACGTAGATTCGTCGACTGACGACGATTAGTTTTAAGATCCGTTAACTTCCGTTAAAGTAAGCCTGAATCTAGTTTAACGAATGCGTAATCCGTTAAATTTAGATGGATTTGAAAGCTAACAACTTCCCCCTCTCTTTTGTCATCCCCAAAGGTTCCACCATTGTGGATCCCCTGATTCCGCCCGCTTACTCCGCCATTGGCCCCGTGGCTGGAGCCACAATAGCTCTGTGTCTGGTTGTGGGATTCGCCATGTACTGCTACAGGCAGAATCAGGATCCGGGTGGGGCGGAGCACCTGTATGGGGGTGACTCTCAGGGTGACAATCAGCTGGATGTGCCGATGGCGCGTCTCAATTTCGACGACATGACGCACGATGATGGGGATCTGGGCAACAGCTCCAATCAGAATCTCCTGCCAGCAACTGGAATTATGATCCCGGAAGTTTCACCCTATCGCGCCCCA
>CAKKOB020000168.1:18318-38779 GCA_918844115.2 Phlebotomus perniciosus | reverse complement strand
CTCCACTCGGGATCCTTCCAGCCCAGCAATGGTGCCACCGAGACGAGGAATGACAGTGTCCACACCACCAGAATCATCACACCAATCCGACGAGCTGTACGCTGATGGGCATAATCTATATCAGTCACAGCCCAATATCTGCAAAGAGGCAGGAGAGAGAGAAGGGAAGACATGGAGTATTAGTTCATAAATATTCTTCAAGCTCCAACAGTTCAGTGGAACTCTCATTGCCGCATATCACACGATTACACTCGCGGAAATCATTACTTAACCACCCACACCCTTTCTCATCCGGCTCCAGGCAAATCCGATACACGCGGGGCTGAGGTAGAAGCAAAAAGGGCAAAAAGCTCCTAAGGGGGAGCTTTCTTACCTCCCTCCTATATACATTTTCATTTCAATATCTCGCATCAGGGATTGGCGGGAAATTGTAAGTCTTAACAAGGATCTTGTTTCATTTAAAGTCCCCTATTTTAAGGACCTGCAAGCTCTTACGTGAGATAACAGGATCTTTAGAATTTTGGAAAATTCCCTCTTTCAATCTAGAAATGAAAATAGCTAAATTTAAGCTTCGCCTAAGGAGATTTATGTTGGTTTCCGGTAACATGAGAACTAAAGTTAAGCCGCTGGGACAAGCGAATATCTTCGGATTTGGCTGTTTATATCGACAGGATTGGATTAGGATTGTATTTGAAGTTGGATTAGAAATGGCCTTTGTCAGGACTATCCTAATCCAATGCTGTCGATATAAACAGCAAAATCCGGTCTCGATGTATCGAGCCTCAATGTATTTTGTCAGCTGAATCTCTAACTCGCTTCTTGAATAGTTTTAAATTGGTTTCTATTCCTAACGATGAAATAATTCTCTCTTCCTCTGCGTTAATTTTAATGACGCCCAAAACAACTCATCTTAGGTATTACGAAATGAATTCTCTACTAATTGTTGTGAAAAATTTTCCACGTGTAATTCCCTTAAAGTTTCCACCAGATAATTCTTCAGTAATTCCTTTTTCTATCTTATCATCTATTAATCATCCATTTATCGAAGATATCGAAGACATTCCTTGGCCTCTTGTTGGCAACTTTTTCACAACAAAGCCTCAATAAAGCAGACGAAGCCGATAAATCTTCACTCCGCGCTTGTGTCAATGAACGTTCTTGTGTTATCGGTAATATTTTTTTTGTTATGAAAGTCCCCGAAAATATCTAGCGAGAAATAGCTTCTGGCCTTTTAAGGCGACCATCAAAATTGAATCATTTTCTCATTAAATTGGAAGAATCACTCGGGGTGATTTTGAGGAAAAATAAATAGAGCAAGATAGCGCTTCAAGTTTAATCTATTTATAAAGCATAAATGAGTATTTTTTAAGTCGAAAAATTCGCTGAATTAATAGAATAACTTTTGTGTGGAGTCATTGCAATGCACGGGAAGTAGACTTTCCCGCCAAAACGTCGGTTCATTGAGAAAAGAAAATAAAGACATTGCTAATCTAATTTGTGTCAAGAGCAATTTTCAAGAGTTTCTTGATAAAATTTCCTCTATTACACTTTATGGACAACTCTTTTTTCATGTTCTCAATCTTATCAAGCATGTTAGTAATCTTATCGAATGGAAATTATTCGTTATACCCGCATTTTCTATGAGGGAAGCAAATACAGAAATGTTCTTTATTTCTGACGTATTTAAAAAAAATCGTCTGAAGCGCAAATTTTCCCAGTCATTGTCCCAAAAACAGCCTAAAAGTGATTGAAGACCGTCTCTTTCTCTGGCGAGAATTTTTCCTTAGCCACGAGAAAATTGCACGATGTTCATTTTGATGATTCCTCATGGGCTATTTTTGCCACATTTTCTCACACGCGAGCGCGCGCGAAAGCGCAAATTGCAAAATTCACGACAAATTTATTTTTTTTTGTCCGTCCACTTCCACGGCCCATTTCACGCACTCTCGCGCCATCAGGAGAAGGAAATTTTCCAGAATGACTCACCCTGTTGTGAAGATGAGTCCATGTCGGAGGAAGATGGCTCTGGTCGCCTTGGAGCCATCATGACATGGGGCTTCGCTCTCCACTTCCCCCGTTCGGGGACTGATGATGCGGATTTTCTTGTCCTTGCACGTTGTCACGAGCTTCGAGCCGTCCCAGTTCCAGCACGCACTGTAAACGATGTCCGGGTGGCAGCTGATGTGCACCAGCACCTCGCCGGTGCCCACATTCCAGATCACCACCTGGTTGTCCGAGCCAGCGGACAGGAGCACATTGAGCGCCGACGGATGCCACAGCACCAGCCCAACGCGACGCTGGTGGTACAAAAGGTCCACCACGGGCTCCGTGAGCGTCCTCGAGAGGCCACCATCTGGGATTTGCCAGATCTGTGCGAGTAAACATCCAGTCATTAAGCATTTGCCGCGGCCACATGATGGATGGATGAGAACCGCGAGGGTTTCATGCAAGAGTGCGAAATGTTAATGATAATTGGCTAAAAATAAGTCTGATTTTTAAGGCTCTCAATAATTTTCCATACAAATTTTACTATTCACGGGTTTGTGGAGGAATTCAGGAGTTAATACTCTCATTATAGTTTCGTTAATTTTCGGAATGATGGAATGATTACGAAAAATCCATACATTTTCGAAATGATTGTGTAAGAATACAGTAAAATCTTTAAAAATTTCGGAAATATAGTCGAATAATTTCGGAACTTATTATGTTTTGAAATCATTATGGAATGGTTTCGGAAAGTGCTTCAATTTTCTTTTAGAAATTAGAAAAAAAAACTTTCTCATGATTTCTAAATCTCAAAGCATTTTTCTAAATTTTTTGTTTTAAATAAAACAAAATGACATATTTATCTTAATTAATATACTTCAGGAGAAAAGTTTTGATGTACTTTTTTAGGTTTGAAACTCTTCAGATTTTATATAATCATAAGAGGAAATAAAATTTGAAAAACATTGTAAACAATAAACAGTTATTTGTTTTAGTTGTTGAACTTATTATTCCCATTAAAAGATAAGGAAATTACACCTTATCTTACCTCTAATTTTCCAAACTCAACACTTCTTAAAAAGTAATTCAGTGCAAGTTAAAATCAATCATCAAAGATATCACACTTTTCAACAGCACCACCCAATTATCCATTGCTCTGGCTGTGAAGCTAGAGGTTCAAGTGTGATCCACTGGGAGATTCTATAAATTCCCACGCAATCTTCCACGGTGTTTGACCTAAAATTGTCAGGGCGGGAAATGATGACGAATGGAGAGCATTTTCCCAGCCATGACCCAAAAATGTCTTCTAAGTTTCTCGCACTTTATTTCTTTTCTCTCGAGCGCAGTGGAAATTTTATTGAGGTATACTCCGTCTGACTCAGATGCGATTCAAAGTCTGTTATCAGTGATTTAATGGAGGGGGAGGGGGAAGGGAGAAATATCATTTATTTTTGCTTACCTTCACAACGCAATCTTCAGATCCGGAGGCGATAACGTTGTCATTGTGTGGACACCATGCGATGTCCAGCACCGGACCTTTGTGACCACCAACGAGTGGATGATCTGCATTGATGCGTCCCACCTGTGAAGGTGAATCAGTCATTAAATTTGCATGAGAATTAGAGAAGAGATGGGAATGATTTTTTGGCACTCCACACCCTTCCTCAATCTCACACACACCGGGGCGACTCATGAGACATGATGATGATATTTTTAGCTTCCAAAATTCTAATTTAATCCTCCTTGGCCACATGCCAAGAGCGCCGACAAATGCTCTCTCTACCCTTTCTGTGCCACGCAATTCACACACAATTTCATGCATCTCGCGCCCTGATACCAGATCCGCGATGGAGGGATTTTCTTCTTGGAAATGGCAAATGAAGAATATCATTGAAAAATCTCTGGCCAATGTGCCATTAATCACAATTATATTTCCATTTACGCGATAATGTGTCGAGAGAGAGAGAGTCTATGGACTAAAATATAAAGTGTTAATCCTACTTGAAAGGGATTGCGAGTTATTGAATTTCCAGGGCAAGAATGGTTTCAAAGAGGCTTTTTTAACAGATGTGAGAATAAGAATTTTGAATTATAAAAAAGATGAGAAAAATAAAAAAAGTAACTGAGGATCGAACTCACGACCTCCGTAAAATAAGCATCGCGGACTCAAACAAAATGATTTTCTTTGAAAAAAACGCGTAGATATCATCGGGAGATGCTTATAAACGCATTTTCGCTGATTTTGAAGTACTTCGGGATTATCTGTTAAGCATTTCAAAGGCTATAAATCAGTTTGATTAAACACTTCAGCACTTGAAGCACTCTAAAACTATCCTGAACAAGTTTTATAGAAAAAAAGTTCCCTGGTTGAATTTCTAAGAAATCTTTCTTATAATAAATCTCTGCAGGAAATAAGTTTCTTCCAGCAAAAATTCCACTTATTGGTGATAAAAAGCAATAAATTGCGATTTTTCCATCATATTAGCTGCTGTTCAAGCTCAAAATTTATTAAAAATAAATTTTATACCCAACTAACAACAATCTTAATCGTCTAGGGTTGAAAACTCCCCTTAAATACCCAAGTAGCAACTTTTATGGTTTTAACCGTTTTAACCTCAAATGACGTAAAAAACATCCAAAATTACTCACTTTGTTGTGGGGCAGGACAATAAATGCTCCACCACCGGCCGACTCAACAATGATGGCGAGGAATTTTGTGTTGACTGCACAGAAAGTGGAGTCCCAGCTACTCTTGGATACGCGGACGTTATCGTAGCACTGCTCGCGCTTGAGGCCTGTGCCGTAGACGTGCCGGAACTTGGAACTCCGGACCACTCTGAAGGACATCTTGATGATATATCTCGGATCAGCGCTTATATGATCAGCGTTGGATCTGCAGATGAGAGTGGATGCATTAGCTGGAAGCGCGAGGTGAAAGTGGCGTGAAGTCGCTGTGTGGGCGTTTTTTTGAGAGAGCGACCACCAAAGAGATAAGACTGCGTGAAGATTATCGCGCGCCCAAAGTTCCTAAGCACAGCTTTATCACTGACGCTCTGGGTCTGTGTCACTCCCGGGAGTCAGGAAAGGCGGCGACACACCTTAAATGGTCAGACTTTTCCGGCGTCTCGTGTTTCCCACTCGAATTTAGGGCGCGGATTTCCCAATGCGTGGAAAAAATCTATATGACTCTGAGATTCTCAATTAATGCTCAATTTTACTAGCATGAGATAATTGGTCGCGCTGAATTGCAGTCGAGAGACCTTAAAATATCACGATATAGAAATTCTACATTTCGCCGCCCACAGAGATTTTATTTTAAGGATGAATAATTTAAACAATCAAAACATAACCTATTTTCGCGCAACTTTTTCCCACTTTGAGATTCACTTTAGCACCCAATCAATCACAGATAATCCTAATTTTACTCCCAATGAATCTCATTCACTGAAAAATATCCGGGAGAAGAAGTTTCTTTCACAGAGAAAATCACAAAATATTTCGGTAAAATATCTCAACACGTCATTTACCTTTTCCTCTCTCACACCACTCTCAATTTCACTCAAAAGATTTAAATCACTTCTTTGCAAATGCACCAACAAGACACAATTGTCACGGAGAAAGGCACCTCACGTTGGACACTCTAAATGGACATCTAAGCCACAAATACATGCAATTTTGGATTTTAATCCTTTAGAAAACTTAATTTATTAAATCGAACCAAATATGGGCTGTGCAGCCATGGAGTTTGTATCGTCTTGTCAGATGGCAACTTTGTTGTCAGCTCCGCATCTTCTCGCCACCCAACAATGCCACCTTACGAAAAGCCGAAGCAATATGGGCCGTTACCACGGAATCCGTTGGCTCGTTGCATTTGAATGGTAACGAATAACGGCTTTTCCCACCAAAATTGTGGGTAAGATTTATTAGCATACGATAGTTGGGATTCTGTAAGAAAGAAGTCTGATTGTAATGTATAATAGACAGTTTTTGATCAAATGTCAAATATCTGTCAAATAGAAAGAGTTAGTTGATATAGACAAATATACGATTAAGAGAAAAAATATAGAACTAAAGTTAGGAAAATCTTAAGATAACTGTAAAAATCACTGAAATTTAGGCAAAATTCCCTAAAATAACATATTACGTCAAGAAGAGGTTATTTTTACGTAATTACAACTTGAAAGTATTACTTATGCAAAAGTAATTCTATCACTTAGATTTAAATAAATAATTAGAAACAGATCAGAGCGGGCCAAAAATCATTATTTTTTAATTTTTTAAATGTTGACCGTTATTGTAGTCTTAATAACTTATCGTTTTTCTTGGGATTATAAAGGACACACCATAAATAATTATTATTATTTTCATTTAGTTTCACTAACTGTGAATTTCCCATAGGAATAAAAATTTCTATACACTCAAAACAATCTCTCTTCATGATCATAAGTATAAAAAGATTCAGATGAAACCTATGAAACCCATTCATGAAGATTGTAGATCAATTTTCAGTTTAAACGAGACATGTTTTAAGTATTTTTGAATGGGTGTGGGGCAAAATTTTCTCACCTTTATAAGCACTATAAAGTCTTGTTTTTCCAATTCAATGGTCAGTGTCATAGTTTCAATAAATTTTATTACATAAAGTAAGAGGTAGCATCATCAAATCAATGGCGAACCATTTATGCTCTCGTTTATGGAGCGTGCCAGAATATTAGAAATAATTTTTTATGACTTTAATTGCTACTCATCTGCCTTTTCTTGCATCCATTGCGACATTGTTTGTAGGCAAAGTGGATGGACCGGATGGCCCAAAAGGCCAAATGGAAACCCAGGAAGACCAGTTGAAGCATTAAGCGAGTTCTAGCATTCTCAAGTACGTTTTTGTCTTATTCCGAGTGACGAAAAAAAGGAGCAAAAAAGATTTAAAATGCTTGGGCGTTCTGTGAATTCCCGCGCTTCAATCAAACCCGTTCTCGGGGCAAAATAAAACTCTCTTTATATGTCTCACGCATACATTTTCTGCAATTACATCTGTAATTCACTATTTAAATGGGCGACGGAGATTCTCTCTGCATAAAAAAAAGACGTTTTCATTGTACCAAAAAAAGTTCGAATGAACTTTTGAAGAGTGCACAAAACACTCAGGAAAATTGTTGAACAATTACATTTTAAAATATAATAATAGATATTTTTTTTGTTTCAAATGTTTTTTTTTTAATATTTCTTGGTGTATTTTTTGAGAAGAAATATACATTATAATTTTTCTAAGAAAAGAATTAGAATATTATTTTTTGGTTTAACTTTTTGATCTGATGGTATCGCAAGATATCAAATTGATTCATCAACAAATAAATTTTATCTCTATTCAGAACTAGACCATTATTCCACTAATCTCAAGTACATCTTGATACTTAAGCGTCGAAGAGAGCAATTATTGAGTCATGTTGCTGACTGTCTCCTTTTACACCAACACAAATGTATAGAATATATATTTTGTGAATTCATACAATTAGCACCATCAAATGCGTCAAAATAATCTTTCCAAAATAAGTGAGGAAGATCAAGCCGACCAAGTGGCAATGATCACATTCAGGGGAACCACTGCAAGGCAGTGTAAATTGATTGACCATGATTGTGTGCGCGAAAATAAGATCATTTCACTAAAAATTCCACGCGAACTCATAAATTACCCTCAGTTGATTCATTTCATTAAATACGCATTTTATATGAATAATTTTAGATAATCTTGTCATTATATTGAAAATGAAAACCTGAAAAAAATTCGTTGCATGACCTTTTCTGGATGAAGAGTTCGTCAAAACATTCACCATGTGGGTGGATCTACTATCATAAATTTTTGGCGCCAGTTTTATCTTACAATTTATGCTTGATATTTCCTTATTCGCGTCAAATCTATTTAGAATTCTTCACTTTATGCTGCGCAATCACACCGAAAAGAATTTCTCATCGTGTTTGTGCAAAAAAGTAATTCAAACCACATATTGAGAAAAAAGGTCACTGCCGGGTGGCTTTATTGATGAAGACTCCAACAAGTCACCTCATGTGTAAATGCAAATGCACTCATGCTCATTTTAATACGACAAAATGCATACAAAATACACTTAAAGACGTCACTTTGCACCCAATATCGCATTATCGCACCACAATTAGTGCTTGTCTAATTGCGATCATTGAAATTCTTCGAACTCACCTTGAGTTGCATTCAGAAGCACCTGAATTCACTCTGCGGCATTTTAGGATGATATATTAACATCTTCGAGAGTGAAAACCACAAAATATGGATAACTGCTGTATTATTGATTTTACAACTGATATTATTGTCAGTTTAATTTGTGGCATTTTTTGTCACACCTCTTCTTTTTATACACCTGGTGTAATCGATCAAGGCGAATTGAATGGAATCTGCTGGAAATTTACTCGCGGGGAAAACACAAATTAACTGTGTTATGATATTGTTTATTCAAAATGACCCAGACAGTTCAATAAAGACCCTAATTATCAAGGTTGACTCTTAAGATGAAGATTAGATATTTTATGATCAAGTATTTAAATTAGGCCTTTTAATTGAGATCATATAATACGAGTATATTAAGAGGTATGAGTTGTGAAGGTGTGGTTTTGATGCACTGTGAAAAATCCAGGTTTTAATTAATTACAACACATCAATCAATTCATTTAAATATCTATATTATTTTAAACATTGACCGAGAAAATATATTTTTAATGTAAATTTAGGCATATTTTTGTATAATTTTAATGTTAAATTTGATAAGTGTTAATTATTTGGCGATTTTAGAATATTCTGCGCATTGTAAGCTCCAGTATCTAAATTCAAGCGTGAATCATTCAATTTAGAAATTCCTGAAATTGATTTATTTTACGAGTTTTTCATAAATAGAAATTCCCACCAATTTGGAAGACATAGAATACATAGAAATTATCAACACTTCCCTGTCTTTCAGATTCAAAGACTCGTAAATCTAAATATTCCTTGTGAATTGACACAATTAGCAAATCCAAGAACAAAGTCATATTTTGAGTTTTAACCATAACTATATAATAAGGCTACAAGGAAGATGTTACCATATATAAAAATTTGTAAATTTGCCTAAAAATAATCTGTACGCGCCAAGGCTTTAAAAACCAAAATTACCTATTCAAAAAACCTGAATCAGATTTCATTTCATCTTATCTAAAAGATTGGGTTCTTTCGTGGTTCTTGAGACCACAAGAGATGGACTCATGGGGTATTTTGCGTATTTTGATTTCCTAACACGCATCATATGAGAAATATTAATCAAATCTTTTGATGGCCACTTAATTGTTTAATGACGGGTTTTTTCAAGAGAGAAATACCGCTAAAGATCTCTTAAGAGGCGTCTCATGGAGTCATCAAACTCCACCACGTGTATTCGTGCAAATTTTCAAAGCTCAACCATCAATCTCTTCGCCACCATGAATTTTCCCCTGGGATCACCATTCTCACTCTCTCGTGTCAATTAATTCACTTAGCGTCCGATTCTGACAAATACCTCAATCTTCCCGAGTCATCGCGAGCCTCCATCGCATGCACACACTCTTCTTAAGATGTTTTTTTCGACAGTGATTTGTTGCGATGCGTTGCGATGGTATAAAAAGCGCGATCGTCGCGAATGAGGATCGCAGTTCTAGAAGATACCTCCAGCAGCTTAAATTCACCTGGGAGAGTTTAGTGTTTGGGATTTGCTCACCGAGATCAGTGTTCAGTGGACAGTTTGTCGTGTTGTGTTAATTTAGTTTTACAAGATCATGATCAAGGTATTGAGATTGTGTTCTGAATCTCATTGATCTGCTAATTGAGAATTCGCTAAAACAGCATTAGTTTCGCTGGTTTTGCTGTTATTAAGCTACTAATTTATTAAAAAGTTTATTTCTTTTCAAATGTTGAAACTTTCGACTTGAGATTCTTAATGATTATTTCTTTCTTCTCATTTTTTATCTGCCCAGTTTATCGTGGTTCTTGCGCTCATTGCTGTGAGTGTGCAAGCATATCCAGCAGAAGAGCCTGCAGCGGCCGTTGAAATCGTTAGTTGAATTTAAATTAATCGCCTGAATGTAGAGAATTAGAGCAAGATTTTCTGCTCCATTTTTACAGCATCCACGGGAAGTTCCTGAACAAGTCGAAGTTGCTGTTGCCCCAGAAGGGGAAGAGAACGAGGAGGGTTTGAAGCCGTCTGAAACTGCCCATTGGGGCTATGGCGGTTGGGGTGGCGGCTGGAGAGGCGGCTGGGGAGGCGGTTGGGGAGGCGGTTGGGGAGGTGGCTGGCGCCGCGGCTGGGGAGGATATGGTGGTTGGAGAGGACGTGGATATGGTTGGGGTAAGAAGAAAAAATCCATTATAAAAATGTTTTCTCTTTTAATTTTCTACCTTTCCATTTTTCAGGAGGCGGATGGGGATACCCTCGTTACTACAGGAGTTGGTACTGGTAGTTTTTTGGAGAAGACTCCCTCTCACTAACAAACACCTTTGCTCTCAATCAACTAATCTTTGTACATTCAGGAAAAAAAGTGTGAAACAATAAAAATTGACGAAAAACCCAAAAAGTTTATTTCTCGCCAATTATCGTCTGAAAATTCTCTCTATTTTGCATACTATTTGGTCGGAGGTCAATGAGGAGAGTAAGATTCCATAAAAAATTCCCAGAGTTTGTCTACCTCCAATTAGCACTGAGCTTTCGTGCTTCATCTGTGGGCAATTTCCAATTGCGTGATTGAGTAGAAACAGTATAGAAAACATTTTGTTATTTTACTATTTTATTTTAATCATATTTTTCTGATTTTTCTGGTACAATTATATGAGTTTTGGAGACTGTCTCTCCTTAAACTAGATCGACATGTTTTTTTTCGTGGGATTCTTAAGGTTTTATGCTGGGGTTTGGACGGCTAACATTTCAGTCCTATTCTAAAATAAATTCTGGCAAGAATGGTATTTTTTATTTGCCATATCCTCCTTTGTGTGATCCGCCGAATCCACCGCCGAATCCACCTCCGCCTCCGCCGCCGCCTCCATAACCGCCGCCTAAGAAAAGAATTTTTTTTAATAGAAGGATGAATACAAATGGACAAAAATGTTGTTTTGAAATATTTAAAATCGATTCTTTATGGATTGAAAAAAATGTCTTCTTGAAATATTAAATAAAAATAAACTTGTTTTCAAGTTTAATCAATTTCGAAATACCAACATATCAACCATATAAGGAGACTCTATATGTAGCAAATTTATGATGTAGTATGCAGATGGATCAATTTATGACAGGTAATTACACCCACATGAAATTACATTCATTGACCTCAAAACCTATTTTTAGATCTTATTAAAGCGATTTTCATCTTTTCCAAATTATCACATCTTGAAAAGCTCAGAAATACTTTTTTAATAATAAATAAATAATTAATATGTTGTGGATAACTTACCAAGTCCACCGTGAAATCCTCCATGTTCGTCACTTTCGCTGGATCCTCCGTGATGTCCTCCGTGGTGTCCTCCATGGTGTCCACCTCCATGTCCTCCATGATGTCCACCTCCATGTCCACCGAATCCTCCACCACCACCTCCGCCGCCTCCGCCTCCTCCTCCACCATGTCCGCCATGATGTCCACCAATACCTCCATGACTTCCGCCGCCGTGACTACCGCCGCCGTGACTTCCGCCGCCGTGACTTCCTCCGTGACTTCCCCCACCGCCATGACTTATGCCGCCTCCGTGGCTACCGCCGCCTCCATGAGCACCACCGCCGCCGTGAGAACCTCCGCCGCCATGACTGCCACCTCCTCCATGGCCTGTTTGTTTCAAAATAAATCTCTTAATTTAAGAGAAATCTAATCGTTCACGCTGATCTTCCTTTTCATCTAATCTTTTTTAACGGTTATTTTGATTATTTTTCTATCTAATCGGTTTAAAACTTTGATCATGTTTAAGTATTAAATTTTAAAGTATTTTTGCGTAAAATGTAATAAATAAAATTTAACGAGATTCAAATATCTTTGTTCTTTTTTCTTACTTGTGAATTATTATGATTAGAATATGTCTAACTGTAACTCAAAAAGCTGAGACATATATTTTGAATTGTAGGTAAGTTAATGCAAACTGAAGCGAAACAGATCGAGATCACTGACTGTATTCATGCAATGTCTGTTAGGTGTGTTCAAATTTTAAACTTTTAATTCCAAATTCAAAATAATTCAAAAAAGAAAAATCGCAAAGACCAAGCTCTAAATTTGAATTAAATAAATTTTTCAAACAATTAGAAAGAGTGAAAAATATAATCTCAAAGCTTCTGGCAAAAGATTAGACCCTTTAGATTAGAACTCACCTCCATATCCTCCGCCTCCATGTCCTCCGCCTCCATCATTAAATCCTCCAGTGAATGAACCGGAACTACTGTGAGCACTGGCTGTGGCACTGGCGTGGGAATTAGCGAATCCTCCCGAATAACTTCCCCCTAAGCCTCCTCCTCCTCCTCCATGTCCTACTTGTCCTCCAAGTCCTCCGTGTCCTCCGTGTCCGAGGGTTCCTCCTCCACCATATCCGCCAGGAAATGCCAGGCAACCGGCCACGACCACAAGGATCGTCACCAGGATCTGATCAAGAGAAGAAGATCAGCAAAAACTCATCACAATCACATCAACACATAATCCATCATTTTGGGTGGGTTTAAAAATGCACTTTTATTTTTGCAAGAAATAAAATAAAATAACTCGAAGAACCATCATCTCGTGAGGGAATAAAATTAATGGTTCTGCCGACACAACAAAATATCACTTTTAAATGCCTCTTGAGGTGCTCCGCAGGCGAATCACTGAGCACACTTACCAGGTTCTTCTCCATGATTTTTCTTTCTTTTTTACCACCAAGAACTGATATTCTCTCTGATCCCAGACGAAACTAATCACACCACAAATAAATAGACTGATGCCAAATTCTAAACGTCCAGTCTCTTTTATACCCAAACTCTCAAGGTTCTCCCCCAATACATGGGTGGTAGCGACGCGCCTCTAATCTTGGATTAGCTTTAGAAGGTTCACGCCAGGATTTTGAGATTGTGTGCGCGTCTGTTTCTTACCACCTGAGAATGACTCTACGATTATTTAAACTTATTATTTTCGGCTTTTTTGTCCTCTTTCAGCTCTTTTTTATCTAGTTCCATCGTCTTCGCAGGCTTCTTCATGCTTCTCATACATCCAATGAAGCACAACAGATTGGCAAAAAGATCTAGAAGAGCCACATGACTTTTTTCAAGCTTAGAGAATCAGATTAGGAGATATAGAAATATTTTAATACAGATCACTCAAACGAATGTCTCCATTTATCAATGTTTTTTTTTGCTCTTGAGAAATGAATGGAATTCTTAACTGGTTAAACGTGCCAAAAAACGATTGGGAAGCTACTGAACTTATTTACATAATCAAGTTTCCGGTTAAATTGGATTGTTATGCTAATAAGAGCCGAAAAGTCTCACGAAGATTAACTATGACGACATCTGAGAATGTTGAAAGAAGCTTCGCAGTTTCTTATCAGTAATTTCATAATTTTATCCGTGTTGAGGCTGAAAGTTTTCATTTAGGAAAAAAAACTGATAAGTCGTGAGTTTATCAGTGAGAGGTCGGAAGCCTTATCAAACAGATTGAGGGTAAAAATCGTTAATGAAACATTTTGTAAATAAAAATGAATTGTGAAATTTTTAGCCAATTCCTTCATCTATCTCCTGGAAGCACAACAACTCAGACAATGTGGATTTCAATTATGAATTATTGTTCAATATTTCCTGGTGTGACTTCACTAGAACTAAAAAGACTGATGGATAGACTCAAAATACCGTGGAATTTTATTTGGTTTTTGTCTGATTGAAAAACAGATCTTTTTGCACAGAATACATTAAGAAACACAAACCGATGTGAAGATTATTTCCCATCAAGACTTTAGTAACGAGTACCGTGTCCTGGAAGAGAATTTAACGTAAATTCAATTAGTAATTAAAATAATTTTTAGAATTTTCTTTAAGACGTTTTACCCCTATCGTAACCACCATGTCCTCCGTGTCCACCACCGTGGCTAGCGTGTCCACCGTGTCCACCGTGTCCATGTCCACCATCATAACCAACGGAAGATCCATGAGATCCGTGAGATCCGTGTCCATCTTGGAAGTTTGCATGTCCATGACCACCATGTCCATGGAGTCCACGGGATCCATGTCCACCATGTCCGCCGTGGCCAGAGTGATGTCCTCCGTGATCTCCGTGACCCCCATGACCATCATGTCCAGCGGGGTTGGCGAAAGAGAAAGCCACGAGAACAGCGAAGATTGCCACAAACTTGAAAGAAAATTTACAGATTTTCCTGATGAATATGGGAATCACTATTCTTCACTAAATATCGTGAAAATAAATCCTCTAAGTTTAGCATTACAATAATTTGTAATGAAACCACTTTTATTTGTAATTTTCACTAATTTCTCAGCACTCACCAAGAATTTTGCCATTTTACTGCTTTTAGATTTTTGGAAGTTGAGAGATTTAGTAGGAGGAGATTCACAGAAGAGTGAGATTGACTTGTGATGATTTGTTCCACCAGGATTGTCGCTTTTATACTCAGTCCAGCAGTTTCATCATGTCACTTAATGTGAGTTGATAAGAACTTTATGTATTTCACTTCATTATCACATACTCAAACTTTTTATCTGGCTCGTGGATTTTTTTTCCTGTTAATACCAAAACAAAGAATGATTGGTTCAGAGGAATTGATATAAAAAATTTCAGAATACAATTTTGCGCGCCAAAATCAATCATGCTTTGTAAATTGATTCCCGGTGCAAAAGATTCTTCATCTTTTGGGTATCGTTTTTTGGGCAATCTTTTCATAAGAAGTTTGAATTATGTAACATGTTTTTGTAGTCGTGTCTGAGAAGAAAATATATAAGAAAAATTAGCAATTATTCATCATCACTCTACAATAAATAATAATGATAAGTATTGACCCCAAATAAGGCGGGAATTGTGTTGCTGATAAAGCCATATTCGTTTATAGAGCACGGGATTTTATAATATTTTACTGAGTAATAAGCAATATTGAAAGATCTCTTTCCTTTCAATTGCTATATTTGTGTTTCCTTGGGAAACTTTTCTCATTAATATTTTTCTTTAAGAATGTTGGTTTTAGTCGAAGATTGTGATTTATTTACAAAGCAATAGCATTTTTATTTTTCACTTTGGGAATTTCCTATGAATTATTTACTTGCTTGAATTCATTAATTAGATCAGTAGAATGTCTTTATGTTGGCAATGGAATCATTTTTCGCACGTGGCTTTTTTATATCGCGAATTATTTTCCTGAAATTGTTTTTGAAGGAATACAAAAATCCCCCAGAAATTTGCAGAA
Source organism: Phlebotomus perniciosus (assembly GCA_918844115.2). Taxonomy (NCBI): domain Eukaryota; kingdom Metazoa; phylum Arthropoda; class Insecta; order Diptera; family Psychodidae; genus Phlebotomus; species Phlebotomus perniciosus. The sequence goes on along the minus strand of CAKKOB020000168.1, from coordinate 23,358 downwards.
GAAATTGTTTTCCTTGGAAATTTTTGCTATGATCTGGTGACGAACTTAATGAATGACTTTAACCAAGAAAAAGATTTTATTATAGGAAACATTATATTTTTATATTAAAAGATTTTATATTTAGATACCCCAAGGCAAAGTTTTATTAATTCATTGTGAGATACACTTAAATTGAACATTGTGTTGTACCTTGAATTTAAAAAAAAAATCTGATGCGAAAAAGAGGTTCGACCAATAGTTCTGATGAACAAAAGAAGTAAGCATTCAGGTTTTTAAGAATAAATATCCAGTACATCCATCCATTTGGTTCTTTTCTTATTAAACTTGTTTGTGAGTTTTTTGCTTCTCATTTGTCTGTCTGCAGAGAAAAACTCTCCGGCTTATCCGTCATTGCAAATCGTCGTGGTGAGGGTTCTGTGGGAATCCCAGATTATTTTGCTCTTATTAAATTGTGTAACGCGTTCAAAATACAAATCCACTAAACACACTAAACATTCGCTGGATGAGACAGAAAACTTTGTTTTGGCGGTTTTTATTCATAATCTTTAATGTTGTAAGAACGTTATCTTGTTATTAGATTATAAGAGAGTTTATTTAATTAAATCTTTGAATGAATTGAAATTTTCCCCAAAAAAAGTTACACAAAGGTTGACTTCATCGCGTCTCAATGATTATTCTCTGGACGCTGGAGAATCATTTGAACTCGCAAATCATCTCGAGATGATTTTTAAATTACTTTTTCACTCAATGAGGCGTAGGTCAACGCACTTACAGTGCGAAAACACCTTAAGAGTACTTTATTGCTGGATGATTCACAGCCCAGAGTTTGCTAATGAATTTTTTCGGAGAAAGTCGATAAGAAAATCCGGGAAATCTGGTGAGAGTTTTTATTTCGTCACTTTCTGGAATTTCGGGAGAGAGAGTTTCACAGTAAAATCGGGTAATCGATGTTAACCTAAATTGGAAGAATTAAATAAGGTGTCTGGCTGGAATTTCTATTGATGCTCTAATGGGGCGCCATAGCTGGTGATGGGTCTGAATTGCTGCGCATCGTAGGATTGATTGTGGGGGAGATCTTGGGGAACTCCATATGTCTCGTGAGGCACCTCCACGTGCACCTCATGTTCAACTGGCAGCACAGGCTGTGGAAGCTCCTCGTGGACGACATCATGCTCAAGAGACACCAATCCCAGCTCTCCTGTGGGCACGTTAGTCTCCACGTGGGTGTATTTGGGTAGCAGATTGGGTGGAAGTTCAGGGAGGAAGCTGAAAAAATGATCAGAGAAATAGAGATGATTTTGGCGCCAAAATTAAATCTCTTTGCATTTGAATGGTTTCACTCACTGGTAGAGCGGTTGGGGTCCAACGGCGCCAACGGGGCCGACAAAATCTCCAGGTGGAGGAGCTGCCGCACTTAGGGCGTTTCTGATGAAAGCAAATGGTCTGCTCATGCGATCTGTGATGGGATGAAGAATGGGTACGGCATTTCCCAAGTTCTCAAGAGCATTCTCCACAAATCCTACAGGCACGGGGCCTTTTCCCTCCTCCACGTAGGTGAACTCCTCAGGACCGGGCACCAAGACTTCCTCAACAGGACCAGCTTCCACAAATTGGGGCGGGAAGATGTAGTTAACTGTTGGTGGAGGTGGTGGTGGGACTGGGTAGTGTTCCTTGCCTTCGAATTTGTGTTTCTTAAGTTGCTTGAGCAGAAGTGGAGCCGCGGCGAGACCCAATTTCTTGGCCAGGAACTTCGCTTTCAATGCCTTGGCAACGACAACAGGAGCTGCAGCCACAGCTAGAGCTTTCTTCTTCATGAAAGCCGCCTGGATGGGGGAAAAGAATATCGTGAAAATCATGAAAATTTTATAAGATAGAAAATTTCACTTACCGCTGCTAATCCCTTTCCAGCTGCATCTGCAGCCTTAGCTTTCAGGAGAGCTTTGGTTTCATGAGCTGCTCTCAATTTAGCCTCCACCACGGGCTTCTGAATCTCAATGAACTTCTTCGCGAAGACGGTGTGGGGGAAAGCATTGGCAAGATCATGAGTGAGCACTGTGATGAGCAACTGGAAGCAAAGAACATCCCAAAATAATCATCTCTGGTCAGAACACTTGTATTCTTAAAGCACTTCTTTACCCCACAAATGAGCCACTGTTGGGTGTTCATTGTGAAGCACACACTGTCCAATGGGTCAAATCTCAGGTGATGCACTTAATTCACAGACACTAAAATATCACTCTTTGACCACAAAATGAAAACTAATGAATGCGATGACCCGTTCAGCCCATTTAAATACTTTCTGTGGATCCTCCTCGGGTGAAATGGCCAAAGTGGGAAGAAATGGTTGAAATTTCTTCGTCAGACAATCCCTCGGGGTATTGCCAGACTTCAGCAGAAAAATTCACTTTCGGCAATTGAAGAATTTGATGTCGGAGCCAATGCGACATCGATTCAGTGAAATTTGCCAATATCCTGAAGAGTCTTTTGGCCTCAACATTTTTTATTGGGTTTCCTTGGAACACTTTCTCAAGATTTATCGGTTATTACTTTGCTCATTTTGAATTCAAATCTTAGTAGAAAGAAAATTAGAAGCTGAAGATTGATCAACCCTTGAAAAAACTATTAATTCAAAATAAAATTTTTGCTTTTCAAAAGACTATTATTAAAAAGTCATTAATTTTATTGAATGCAAATGGCCTAATGTTCAAAATTCCTGACGGTTTCTCATAAATTCCTTCAACCACGTGATTAGAAGCCAGTTTGAAAAATAAATATAGATCAAAAATATCTTTTCAACCTTTACCAAGCAATGAGTCAGATGATCATTCCATATAAATATCAACAATGTTGAATATTCAAGATATCAGGAAGCATAAAATCATCATTATCAATCCATCCAAACGCGTTTAATGTTGAAATTATCTTGTTTGACATTTTACCTTGAGCATCAACAAAGATCTTAACACAAATCCTCAGCCAAATCGCCGATGCTTGTGAAATGTTACCAAAGTTTCTGTTGACTTTGCATGCTTCTTGGTTCAATATTCTCTCTATAATAAAATTCATTTTCCGCCACGTAAATTGACGTGCTAATTAGAAACACTAATTTGACGATGATGCACACAATTCTCAGGAGGGAGACACCCGAATAAATGCACAAAAGATGCGCCTCTAAATTAATTTACATAAACATTCGGTGGCTTTCAAACATATTGTTGATTTAACAATTGACGTACATTTCTTTCGCAACTGTTGTCACCAAATTTCGGGTCAATTTTCAAGCTGAACCCTCGTCTAATTGTCGTAATAACGCAATGTGTGATTTTGGGCCAAAGATTTTGTCCATTTTGCCCCTCTTTATAGATGATCTTCTCAGTGAAAGTGTCTTGACCAAATAAGGAAGAAAGCAGGTGGAAAAATCTCAAAATCTTCCATAAACTCATTTCGTGTGAATGAGTATTAAATTATTCATTCAGGAGGTTACGCAAGCACGAGGAGATTCTTTCAAGAAGTGTGTGAGTAAGTTTCCTCTCAAACCAATTATCGAGTCTAGATAATTTCTTAAAGTTCGCAATAGGGTGGAAGACTCGAATAGGTGACTCAATAGGGATGCATCACTGGAAAATCCAGAAATATAGCACTCAAGGCTTATCAGAATAGTTAAAAAGTAATTTTTAATTATCATATTTTTATCAAATCCTAGCATGGAAAGTGGATGATCTTGAGCGTTCGCGTGAGTTTTCGAAAGTATCTCAAGGGGTCACATAGAGAGTGACCCACATTTTTTGGCAATGTCTTCCTCGAGCCTTGACTCATTATCGACAAGCATGAGCGACTTCCAACAGTTCCAGCTCACTGACATAGTTATTGACATGAAAATAATACTAGAGATAGATAATATATATTATAGGATGGTCCATAGATTTAAGCAATTATAGTTTGTTTACAAAAAATAACTCAAAATTGTTAAAAAAAAAAACTATCAAACCTATACATTCCGTTATGATTTGAATTTTTGAATGACTCCTAAAAATTTTAAGGACCTTCTTTTAATCATTTACATCGCATTAACTTCAAGACAAGCCCCTTAAGCTGTAGGTTTAAAATTTTGAAAAATAACTGTTTTTTAGGATTACCCATTTTGGCAAAATGTCCACGTGTAAATACTTTCGCAGAAAAAATGTATTATCTCAGTGTTAATTATTTTACAAAAATAAATTAATTAAATTTAGTATTGTTTTACAAATTATGTTCCCGAAATAGATACAAAGGCCCAATGTTTGAGTCATGGGGAAGAAAGCAAAGAATAAGTCGCAATAAATCGATCAATTAATACCTTTTTCTGAAAAACGTGTGTACTTTCCACTTATGGAGATGTAACAGCGCGAAAAATGTGTTATCGCTATTTTGGAACACACAGATTTTCTGAAACACCAAAGATTGGCGATAAATTTGTCACCAATATTGAATGGGTGAATGTATTGGGATGCTGCGGGTGACAAAAAAGTGTGAAAATCCACCAGATCTGCCGCTCACGAAATACTGTATAAAAGATGTTCACCTAAGGTCATCCTGAACAGTTCAACAGCTGCCGTGAGAAGGGAAGGATCTCCAGCCAGAGTGTTTGTGATTATATACCTACATAAAAAAAATTCCATTTCAAAAGGGAAAGAAACGTGAAATTATGGATCAATCAAGCTTTAAAGTGAGTTTTCGCACACTTTTTCTCAATCGTCTGAGATTTGTTTGCCGAAGAAATTTTCCAAGAGCGGATCAGTGGGTGATAAGTAAAAAGTGCCGATCGTGATTTTCGAGCAATATTCAATTTTTATGGAATATTTTCCTTGTTTATATTTCAGTGCAAATAGTCGTGAAATTTTTTCACAGTGCTAATTGGAATTTATTAGAAAAATATCTCAGCTATGACTTCACGGCATTGTGAAATTCATAGCATATTTCTGTGAAAATTTCATGAATGATCTATTGAAATTCAAAGAATTCGTTACGATTTTCAAAGAATTTTTATATGAATGAATTTCT
>CAKKOB020000168.1:0-18218 GCA_918844115.2 Phlebotomus perniciosus | reverse complement strand
TTCTTGCCATTTGCCATGCGGCTCCTCCGAGTCTTCCTGCCGAATTAACACCAGAGTTCTTCCCAGTGGCTGAATCTCCCCTGGAGAAGCCCACCCATTCTGTAGAATATGTGGATTTCATTAATAAATTGTACGGCCATGATTCATCAAAGAAACCCCTTAGTCTTGGACCATCGAATGAGGAGCAGCTGAGAGAGATCTCGGAGGAGGAAGTGAATGATCACGTGCGAGGAAAGAGAACCATTACTTTCCGGCCGATCTTTTTGTATCGGGAAGAAGTAAAGCGGGAACTGGAAGAAGAATATGAGGAACAACAGAGGAAAGAACGGGAGATAGGACGGGGGTTAGATCTGGAGCTAGAACAGGAGGAAGAGCAAGATCATGAGCGACAGAAGAGAGCCATTATCTTCCGGCCACTCTTCGTGTATCGGCAGCAACAGGTGAGGAGGCAGAAGCTGAAAGAAAAGCGAAAGCAGCAGCAGCAAGCCAGACCCCAAAGCGCCCAAAGCTCCTCATCCTCCTCATCGAAGCCCTCAGTGATCGTTCCTGCCAACACGAGTCACTTCATTGTGTACAACAATAAGATCTACCAGCAGTACAATCCCTACTACGCTCCCTACCAATACGGACAGAAGTTCCCGTATCAGAAGTGGTGAATCCCAAGTCCTTGTCCCAAAAAAAAAGAAGAAAAATAATCTAAAAGAAAAACCACCAAAAAATGACCAGTCCAAAACCTCCTAAGGAGACCAAGTTCAAAGTCATGTTGAAAAAATTTAATGCCGTTTTCTCACATCTCAATGCTAATCACTTTAACATTGGACTCAAGATTTGTTGATGACAAAAATTGTTATGTGATGCAATTCGTACGAAGTTGCTCTTTAGTGATGATCTCCATTCATTTTTGATTAGGCTCCTTTTTCGACGTCTTCCAATTAGTTGTTTATGATGCAAATCTATTTAAATTAGTTTGTAGCACATGTTTTTGTATTATTATTTTATTTGTAGTGAAGAGAGAAACTTATTTAAATAAATCTAATTTTACAAAGTGATTTGAAGAGAGAGTTTTAATTAATTAAGGGCCTGGATTTATTTTGGATTTTTTCGATTTTTTAAATGAATTTAAAGGTGAGAGTAAAAAGGCTTTGTAAGGAGTATATTATATACCCACATTATGGAGAGATTTATAAAATTAAAAAAAAAAACGTGAAATGAGCGTTTAGAACTTTTCAGTATAACCATAGAGGCATGATTGATTTGAATTAAGAACATACAGTAGAGTTTCGATAATCCGCGGTCTCATAAACCGCGAGACGTTTCAGCTGGTTTCAGCCGTTGCATTCAAAAATTATTTGTTTACGTAGTACGAGAATATTTTTTGTTCGACAATTATCTTGTGAAAAAGTTAAGTTTGATCAACATTTATGTGTTAAAATCGTTAAAATGGAAAGACAACATACCAGCACAACCCTTATCAATAAAATAAAAGCTGTCGACATTATTCGTTGTACATTATTTCAATTCCGATCTAAAAACCGTTAGATATTTTAAAAATTTCGCGGATTACGGAGTTGACTTTTCTGTCAAATTGGGTCCCAATTGCGCGGATTACGGAAACTCTACTGTAATCTTTACTCAAAATATATGAATTGGATTATCTGATTTTTTTATAGACTTTAAATATGAAGAAAATTTTATCGAGATGTACCTAAAATCAAATAAAAAAATAGGTTAAAAAGATAAAAAAAAATTATAGGCGAGATGGAAAATAAGAAAGAATTAAAAAAGTGATTTTTAGGCGCTGTAAATTTTTAAAAATCCTTTTGATTTTTTTAGAGACTTTCTAAAATACATAGATCCTGTCCAAAATAAATCTTCACTCCCCTACTGCGAGAATATATAAGGGAGAGCAAGGCAGTCAATCACAAATTTGATATTTGACTTTTGGGACAGTTTTCCAGTTAAAGCCAGAAGTTGATTGGAAATCTGTTTGGCATTTGGACTATACCTTTGGGTATTGACTTTATAAAACAGTTCAGTTTGGATCTGGATAATAAAAGGAGTATGAAAAAACTAAAAAATGGTATTTTGATCGACAGCGCCCCACTGTCTCTAATTATTAATTACTCTAATTATATTTTTAAATGTTTTTTCATTCATATTTTCGAATATGCAAATTCACTATCTAAGATTTTTGACACGAACCTTCGTCATAAATCTTAAAAATTAATCTAATATATACATAAAGTATTATATACATATATTTTCTCAGAGCAACGATAATTCACCTGCTTTTCCTTTCTTGAAAATAACAGATATTACATCGGTGCGTCAATATTTTTGTTCATTCCACATTAGCACTGTGTCAATATTTTGGCCTGCACTCAGGCGCCATGTGCCATTCGAACTTTGGAAGCAAAGATAATAAATTTAACGAAGAGAGTTAACGAAAGGCCAGCCAAAAATATTGTCACGGCTTATTTGCACCAAATTTAAAAGACATTAGACCGAATGAGGTGACTCAGTAAATTGAAAAATTAAATATTTATCGCATCATCTTTAATTTGTTTTCCATTTCCTTTTTTGGGCATATATTTCCTTGTCTATTATTTGATGGAATTTTTCAGATTTAAGTAACGGAAAGTTTGTTGATTATAGAGATTAAATGTGGGAGAATATTAACAAATAAATTGGCAAGAATATGCATTTGTGGTGGACAGAAATTTAGCAAAAAAGCCAAACAATATAAAAACTTTTTGGTGAAATAAGTTTTATATTAATTTGTAATAGATTAGACTGGTGCGATATATCCTTTGCGACATATAATCGGATTTTTATTATCTATCAATTTAACACAATTTTCTTTTGATTAATTACGTTGTATAAAAACAAATCTTATCCAAAAAACTCATTTAGGTATAGCAAATTTTAATTTATTAACAAAACTTTTGTTAGTTTTTGTTGTAATGTTTTGAATTAAATTATATAATTAAGGTGTTGTCACACGGCAATAGTCCTGTAAATTGACTGTTACATGTCTCATTACACCTTTTGTCACATTATCTGTGGAAAATCATCAATTTTTTTAACAAATGAAATCTCTGCGGTGTAGTAAGTATAATCCTTAAAAAAAATCCAGTAAAAGTCAGAAGGGGAGCAGAAAATGAAGTTCGTTTGAACTAGGACTTTAGCTATTGAAAAACTTCCCGATTATTTCATATTCAACTGTAAGAACTAGCTGATAGAACGAATGGCGTATCAACTTTTAGAAATCTTTCAAGAACTATATACAAATGAATAGAGAATTTCGAGAATTCAGAATAAATATTTACGAGAAAGACAATTTTTTTCGTATTTTTGAATATTTATTCTAGAACTAGATTTCTTCTAAAACACAAAAACATACTCGATCGATGAAAAGATTTTATAGGAAAGATAGAAAAAATCGTAAAATTTGACCCCAACAATATGGACCGATATAAATAATTTAAATATGTAATTTAATGCAGTATTTCTCAAAACCTCATTTATTTGATCATTATGGTAAACATCTTTATTTACTTAGCAATTATTATGCATCTCTTATGCTCTTTTTACAATTTCTCTCACGATCGTTCCTATTTTTGGGACAAGATCATGGAAATATTTCCAAAACACAAATTTCTTTCAACTTTTTTTTTATTTATTATGTGTAAGTTTTTTCTTTCTCTTAAAACACTTTAAACAAATTTAATTTTCATAAATTACTTATTTGATAATTTTTTCAAAAGTATTTTACTTTCACATCTAGAGTTAGAGATCGTGGTCTTCAGTAATTGAATTACTATGTCCAGTGTGAGAAGTGAGAGAAGAAATGCTGTTCCGTTGCAAGAAAATTTTCCATCAAGTGAAAGTCAAGAGGTATTTTTTATACAAAATAATACTGTGTTTTATTAACAAGTGAGGTGTATAAATAAGATCCTTACGAGATAGTACATTATGTTATCACATATAAAAGAAGACATTTTATGCTACATTTGGACGCTGCATGATCAGGTGTTTTGCATTGATCGTCGACGGATGATCCTCTGAGATGCTCAAAGGCAGGCGTGATCGTTGCTTAACCCCAGAGATTTGGGACAAAGAGACGCCTGCGCTTCTTCTTGGTCTGGCGGTATCGGAACACAGGCTGGTAGTACAATTGATTGCGAGACTCACCACTGGGAAAAAACAAAAAAAGAACTGTTAGTTAAATTCACAAAAAGATCCAGGAATTCTGATTAAAGTACCTGTCAACGGATGAGCCGTAGAAAGAGTCAAATCTCGCTCTCTTGTTCCGGACGAGGATCACGGGTTCGCCATCATTGAACTGAATTTCGGGATCAAGTTCAGGATCTAGCAGATCGCCGGTTCCAGGATCATCTGTTAGATTTTCATCTGGCACGTAGAAGCCACACACTGCTGTGGCAGTGACGATCAGGAAGGTCAGTATCACAAAGTTCCTCATTTTTGCACACAAAAGAATGTTCTGGGATTTTTTTTCAAAGACACAAGAATTCACTGGAGATTTTTTTTGGGTATGCACACACTTTTCTTTTAAGATCAGAAGTGATCGTTCTCAAGATTTAGCTCGCTGCTGAATGTGCCACAAGGAAGACTGGCCGGTGCTTTTATACCAGCTCACCGGTGATCTTAAGTGGCTGAGCAAATAGAGTCACAAGAGGCATGGCGAGTCGAGGAGGCGTGAGATGAAAAACACACTCCAACAACAACATCCCTGACATTCGAATCGCGGTATCTCTAGTGTCTCGGGCGATTATAGATGAGTCGCTAATTGGATTGGTCTACAGCACAAACTGGAGGATTCATCGGGCAGCCATTGCACATGTGACTTGATCCCATTTGGCCAATCGTCTAAACCCCTCGATATCAGCCACACGCAGTGACAATCCCATTCTTTGCTTAATTCATCAGCATTACTCACTTTACTCCGCCGTGTTCTTCATCTTGATTAACCAGTTTCGGCTGGTTTCATCATCTGCACCCGCCACTCAAAATCCTCTCCTCAAATACAATATATGACAAATTAGCGGTTTTATCCAACTTCCAGGAGAACAACTTTGCCACCAAGTCGTGTGGGAATTTCTAGAAATTCTTAGCATGAGAAAAAAATCACCGTTCTTGATCTTGTTATCGGTAATAAAATAATCCCTGAAAATAGATCTGATGATCTCAATTGAACTCTCGGACCGCATAAAGAAATATTTTCTCACATAAATATTTAATCAGCCTCTTTGGTTAGTAAGAGGAATTGAAAATATTGAATTAGCCCCGTGAGAAGTGCACGAATTACGCGATCGTGATCGAAAACAAGATTAAAAGGCGTATGACGGCATCGTTCGATAGTCACTGGCTTCTCAATTGATCGATAATTTTGGGGGTGTTTTCGGGAGTACTTAGCACCAAGAATGCGCAATTGTGGAAGGTTCAATTATTGTGATTCATTATTTGTTTGAGAAATAAAATCACGATGAAACGCCGTAACGCATCATGGAAGATTCTTTATTGTTTGATATTAAAAATGTTTAATTTTAGGCTTAATTTAGCTTTTGGTCATCTGATTAAGCATTTTGATCAGCAAATTTTTAAGTTTTTTAATGAAATATTCGATAATTAACACAATTGATTTTTGGTTTATTAATTTCTATTATCTACTGAGAAAAAATCACTTTTTTGCTGATCAAAAATCCCAGCCCCGGAAATTGTCTAATTAAAGGGAATAATATGTGAAAAAGCATGCATTAAATATATCTATAATCACTCTAAATTGAAAATTAATTAATGGGACAAGGTTTTCAAACTAAAACAGATGCCCTAAAGATCCAAATTATCAAACTAATTCTTCTGCGGAAGCCAAACATTTTCGAATGAGACAATCTATGTTCCCAAGCAGAAAAATGCTCGTAAAATTAATTGTGTTAATTGGCCAAGAGTAGAATGTGTGCTAAAAGCTAATAAAGTGTAATAAATTTAAGCACAAGTGATTTTTTGCAACTTCTTATTCGTAGTATTTTTTTTGTTCTTTTGAGCGGTGTTTTTAGACATTCTATTTAAAAAGATATAATTGAAAATTGAACTTTTGTAAGCGAGTATAACGTTTTTTATTATTTTTCTCTCCTGAAATCTTTTACTCGGTGCAAATTACTTCTTGGATGAGATGTTTTCCTTGGTTGGTAAGTCAACGAGGAAGCCTCTTTCTTCGATTCGGGACCAAAGACCAAATCGCATTTTATTGAATTGAAATAAAACGTTTTTAGCACGCTTTTGTGGATCATACACTTGAAAATTAACACTCTTGTGCTATTCAACTTATCATCATGATAATTGAGCACGATAAATATCACCATTTTTGTCTGATTCCAGAAGATTGTACGATGGTTGGAGCGGGTGGAGACGTTGAGTTCCTGGACGAGTGATAAAATGCTGATAATACCAAATATTTGGCCAAAAAGATGTGTTACGAGAAAACATGTCGATATGATAATTTTATTGATTGATAAAAGATTTTTCTAACCATCGATAACAACCATTGCAATTATTGATGAGCAGATGTGTGAAAGTCTCATGGATTTTTCTGGATTGATGATCAAAGTTCTTCCTGGAAAGTCTTTGGTCAATGATTGAGAAAACAGAAGATTGTTGATACACTTCCATTTTATGTGCACTTGAGCAATTATCAGGAGGAAAATCCGAGAAATGTCATAGATATTACTCATTGAAATTCTGTGACAACTCATGATCTCTACGTTGCAATGACAAATAGTAATTCTTTGCTAATTAAATTATTGATAATTCAAATTCTCATATTTTGTTGCATAATGGGCGTTAAACATGCTTCGCCGTTTGAATTTACTGGCAAGATAGATTTCAGAGAATAAGAAAGTGTTATAAGATTTAACGCCTGATGATCTGCAATATGCTTTACATTTTTTAAATATCGTTGAAGTTTCCTCTTTTTAGCTGAATTTCCAAAACGTTGAATTGCAGAAAGATTATGACAAAGGTAACAATGGTACTCAGAGCCTGGAGAATATTACAAAAATTTATAAAAAGTTCACCTAATTTAACTTAAACTTACCTTGAACAGTAATTTTCTATCCAAAGTAGTTTGAAAAGTCATCAACTTAATATCAAGTCGGATGAATTTGAGATATAAAATATCGTTCTTTTTTACAAATTTCATCCTGAAGTATTGGTTCAAACAGATGTTCTTAACTTTATCAATCTTGAAAAAAAAAGAAAATGATTTAGCTAAATTTTCTAAGTGCACCAGATGTTAACTTACTTTTTTCACAAACTCATACGCTGAATTGTACAAAAAAATAAGATCCCAGAGATAGAATAAAATTGAAACAAAGCACAGAGTAATACTTATAATTCCAATGCGTATTGTGAGCCTTATAAAAGTATGGAATAACAAAGCGTGACTGAATAATAAGACAAGAACAAAATTAAATTCTGTTATTGTTAAGTAGATTATACCCAGATTTTTTTCATAAGAATAAAGAATTTTCACAAAATGAAACAAAACATCAATTTGAGGTAAAATATCCCGTCCCTTTGCCTTTTTGATATTCTTCATCAGCACATCATTTGTGTAAATATTTAAAACATGGGAAAGATATCTTAAGTAAAATGAATTAAACAATATCGCAATGTTGGCAAAGTTGAGGTATAATAGAACTGATATTTCAGTTAGGCTCAAAGTTGGTTTGAGAACAGATTGGATCACAATAAAAAGGAAAAAGGCAAGAATTTTGAAAGTAATTTCTAACCACCACCAAACAGATAATCGATCGAATTTCACTTCTAGCATTGAGTTTTTCCAAATTATGTCATCCAATTCACTGATAAGCTTCACTGGTTCGACATATCTTGAGGGTTTTAGAAGAAAAGCCACTGATATTATGCTGTAGCATACAACAAAGTTGCAGTGTCCAATAAAAAGCGCCACATGATTTACTCCTGACTTGTTTTCGAATTGTGAATATAAATTATGTTCTGGAGTAACTGCAATGGAAATAATTATGACGACAAACAGAGAAAACCCAATTACTATTCTAAATACAACTGATGCAACTGTTAAGCTATTATAGCAAATTTTTCCGCTAATAACGATGAAAGGACAAATTCCCATGAAAGCGAAAATGTTGAAGATTTTTGAGTGAGCTTCGAGAAAGGCCATTGTTCAGTAACTGAAAGTATATCCAGGAAGTTTATCCAAGCTTTCGAGCACAAAAGAAAAAAAATCAATAATTCATCATGTAATAATTTATTGACAAACTAATATTACAAAGAGAGGCCTTTCACTAGTAGGTATTAAGAAATGCCGTGCTTCAGTTGTCTTATTTTTCAAACACTGTAGTCCTTATCTGTGTCCACTTTGAATATTCAGCTGAATTTCCAATATGTTGAATTGCAGAAAGATTATGACAAAGGTAACAATGGTACTCAGACCCTGCAGAATGACAAGAATTTATAATAATAAGTCCAACAAATTTAACTTAAACTTACCTTGAATAGTAATTTCCTATCCAAACTCGTTTGAAAAGTCATCAACTGAATATCAAGTCGGATGAACTTGAGATATAAAATATCGTTCTTTTTCATAAATTTCATCCTGAAGTATTGATTCAAACAGATGTTCTTAACTTTATCAATCTTGAAAATAAAAGAAAATGATTTAGCTCAATTTTCTAAGTGAATAAAATATAAACTTACTTTTTTCACAAACTCATAAGCTGAATTGTATAGAAAAATTAATTCCCAGAGATATAATAAAATTGATACAAAGCACAGAGTAATAGTTATTATTCCAATACGTATTGTGAACTTTATAAATAATAAATAAAAGAACAAAGCGTGACTGAATAATAAGACAAGTACAAAATTAAATTCTGTTATGGTTAAGTAGCTAATACCCAGATTTTTTTCAAGCGAATAAAGAATTTTCACAAAATGAAATAGAATATCAATTTGAGGAAAAATATCCCTTCCCTTTGACTTTTTGATATTCTTCATCAGCACATCATTTGTGTAAATATTTAAAACATGGGAAAGATATCTTAAGTAAAAGGAGTTAAACAATATCGCAATGTTGGCAAAGTTAAGATACAATAGAACGGATAGTTCAGTTAAACCAAAGTTAGGTTTCACAAGAGATTGAATCACCATATAAAGTAAAAAGACAAGAAACTTGAAAATAATTTCGATCCACCACCAAATACACCAAATGGTTAATCGACCGAATTTAACTTCTTGCTTTGAATTTTTCCAAATTATCTCATCTAATTCACTGATAAGCTTCACTGGTTCGACATATCTTGAGGGTTTTAGAATAAAAGCCACTGATAATATGCTGTAGCATGCAACAAAGTTGCAGTGTCCAATAAAAAGCGCCACATGATTTACTTCTGACTTGTTCTTGAATTGCGAATATAAATTATGTTCTGGACTAAATACTATGGAAATGCATATAATGAGAAGCAGACAACCCCCAATTACTATTCTAAGCACGACTTGTGCAACTGTAAAGCTGTTATAGCAAATTTTTCCGCCAATAACGATGAAAGGACAAATTCCCATGAAGGCGAATATGTTAAAGATCTTTGAGTGAGCTTCGAGAAAGGCCATTGTTCATTAACTGAAAGTATATCCAACAGCTTTCGAGTGGAGAAAAGAAAAAAATAATTAATAAATAATTCTAGGTAATAATTTATTGACAAACTAATATTACAAAGAGGAGACCTTTCACAATATTAAGAAAAATGCCATGTTTTACTTCAGTTGTCTTATTCTTCAGACATTGTAGTCCTCATCGGTGTGTCCATGTCCTCTTTGAATATTCAGCTGCATTTCCATTATATTGAATTGCAGAAAGATAAGAACAAAGGTAATAACTGCACTCAGAGTCTAAAAAATAAAGAGCCAAAATTTAAATTTAACCACTTGGTTAATCCTTGAGTTTAACTTAAACCTACCTTGAACAGTAATTTTCTATCCAAACTCGTACCAGTAAAAATCAACTGAATATCAAGTCGGAGAAACTTAAGATACAAAATTTCATCCAATTTCAGAAATTTCATCTTAAAGCAATGATTGATACAGATATTCTTAATTTCGTCAACCTTAAAATTAAAATTAAAATTATTTAACCAAATTTTGAAGTCTAAACTATTAAACTTACTTTGTTAACAAACTCATGCGATGAGTCACACAGGAGAATTAGATCGCTGAGATATAACAAAATTAGACTCATAGCCAGGAAATAAGTTAATAATCCTATGTGTAAGGTGGTCCTCAGAAATGTATGATACAACAAAGTGTGAGTGAATAATAAAATAAATACAAAATGAAATTCTGTTATTATCAAAAAATTTAACCCAAGGTAATTTCCATAAGAATTAAGAATTTTCACAAAGTGATCAAGAATGTCAATCTGAGGTAAAATATTCCGTTTATTTTCAGTTTTCATATATTTAAGCAGAAAATTTGTGTAAATATTTAAAATGTGAGAAAGATATCTCAAATAAAGAGAGTCAAACAAAAACAAAATGTTAACAAAATTAAGATAAAACACAGCAAGTATTTCAGTTAGTGTTAAGGTAAGAGGATTACAAAGAGATTGACCTATAATAAAAAGGAAAAAGATAAGAGATTTCAAAGTAACTTCAATCCACCAAAATATAGGCAATTGACAGAATTTCACTCTTTTCTTTAGATTTTTCCAAATTATCTCATCCAATCCACTTATGAGCTTCACTGGTTCGACATATCTTGAGGGTTTTAGAAGAAAAACCACTGATATTATACTGTAGCATGCAACAAAGTTGCAGTGTCCAATAAAAAGCGCCACATGACTCACTGACTCATTTTTGAATTGTGAATATAAATTATGTTCTGGATTAACTGCTATGGAAATAATTATGACGACAAACAGAGAAAACCCAATTACTATTCTAATCACTATTGATGCAACTGTTAAGCTATTATAGCAAATTTTTCCGCTAATAACGATGAAAGGACAAATTCCAACAACAGCGAAAAAGTTAAGAATTCTTGTATGAGCTTCTAGGAAACCCATTTCTCAGCAACTGATTGGATATCCAAAAAATTCCGAATCCTTTGAGAAATGCTCAGAAATAATTGAACAATAATAAAGTAATTCTTTATTGATCAGTTACTCAACATCAAATTATTTCTTACAAAGGGATGTTTCAAATTTATTAAGGTGTTTTTGGTTGACTTGTCCTTCAAACACTGTAGTTATTATTCACTTGGAAATTTATGTGTCTTTCCAACATACTAAATTGCAGAAATATTATAACGAAGGTAACAATTGCACTCAGAGTCTGAAAAAATTATAAAAATTTTAATATAATTTAATCTAGACTTCTCTTCTTAACCTATACCTTGAATAAGAATTTTCTATCCAAACTTGTTCCAAAAACCATCAACTGGATATCAAATCGGATGAACTTAAGATATAAGATTTCGTTGTATTTTTTCATGCAAGTCATCTCGGCGTAATGTTTTAGGTAGATGTTCTTAACTTCATTAATCTTGAAAAGAAAAAAATTAAAAAATTTTTTAGCTAAATTCTTCTAAAAGTAATATTCAGTTATACTTACTAGATTTACAAACTTATAACATGAATTGTATAGTAAATAAAGATCGCAGACATAAAATGATATTAGAATAATCAGGAAAGAAATTATAAGTCCTGTCCATCTTGTTAAAGTTAAAAATATCACAGCATGACAGAACATGAAAAGAAAAACAAAATGAAATTGAGTTATCATTAAAAAGTTAATTCCCAGATTCTTTCCAAATGAATCAAGAATTTTCTCAAAATGATAAAGAATCTCGAAATGAGAAGAAATACTCCTTTTCCTTTTCATTGTTACAATTTTCATGTTCTTTTGAATCACTTTTGAATAAATATTTAAAATGTCGAAAAGATATCTCAAATAAAAAGAATGAGCCAGTATTGAAACATTGGTAAAGGTAAGGTAAGATATGAGGGTAATATCAGCGAGAGTCAATTTGAGAGGATCATTTGTATAGCGACACGAAGTATAAAGGAAAAAACCAAGAGTCTTTACTATAAATTCTATCCACCATAAAACAGGTAATCGACCAAATTTAACTTTTTCCTCTAAATTTTTCCAAATCATCTCATCCAATTCACTGATAAGCTTCACTTGATCAGCATATCTTGAAGGATTCTGTAGGAATACCGAAGATATCACGCTGTAGCATCCAAAAAAATTACACAATACAATTATAAGTGCCACATAATTCACTGATCCTTTTTTATAGTTTGAATTTGGATTAGACTGTGGATGTAGTGCAAATAAAATACTTGTGATAAGAAACAGAGAAATCCCTATTACTATTCTAATCACAATTGATGCAACTGTAAAGCGATTGTAGCAAATTTTCCCGCCATTCACGACAAAAGGACAAATTCCCATAAAAGCGAAAAAGTTAAGAATTCTAGCGTGGCTTTCTAGGAAACTCATTTTTCAGCAACTGAATGACTAATCCAAAAAGATCTCAGATATTAAGAAATAATCATAAATAATTAATGAAAAATGGGTAATAATTTATTCACAAGCTAATCAACGTTAAATTGTTTCATTACAAAGAGTGTTCATTTCTTAGTATTAAGTTGTGTTTGGTTGAATTATTCTTCAAATACTGTGAATGTTAGTAGCAAGAACAATTTCCGGTTGCTATATTATAAATATAACTAGTACAACTGTAAAGCGATTATAACAAATTTTCCCGCCAAAAGCGATGAACGGACAAATTCCAACGAGATCGAAAATTAGAATAAAATCATAAATTATTATTCAGAAATAACAAGATACTTTATTGACCTGCTCAACACTTAATTGTTTATACAATGAGGGGGCGTTTCGGTGTATTAGTATTTCCTATTTCATTATTTCAGTTTAGGATTATTTTTCAAACAGAGTAGTTCTAATCGTTGTGTCCAATTTGGAAAGTTCGCTGAATTTCCAAAATATCGAATTGTATAATGATTATGATGAAGGTAACAATGGCACTTAAGATCTGTAAAAATTTCATAAGATTCTTATAATTCTAGCGTAGAGTAACTACCTAGAGTAACCTAGAGTAAGTTAAACCTACCTTGAACAGTAATTTTCTATCCAAATTCGTTGTTCCAAAGGCCATCAACTGAATATCAAGTCGGATAAACTTGAGATATAAGATTCCGTTGTACATTTTCTTACTTTTCATCTTGGCGTAATGATTCAAACAGACATACTTGACTTCATTAATCTTGAAAAAAAAATGAAATATTTGAGACTCTTTCTAAGATAAATATTCAGTTAAACTTACATTATTTACAAGTTCGTAAGATGAATTGTACAGAAAAACAAGATCGGTGAGATACAATGAAAATGGAATCAGAGCCAGGAGAAAAATTAATATTCCTAATGAAGTTGAGAGCCTCATAAAGGCTTGAAAAGAAACCGCATGACCGAATAAGAAGAGAAAAGTAAAATGAAATTGTGATATCATTAAATAATTTATACCCAGATTCCTTCCATGCAAATGTAGAATTTTCACAAAATGATAAAGAACCTCAATTTTTGAAAATATATCTCTGTCTCTTTCATTTTTCATGTTCTTCAGAACATCATTTGAGTAAGCAATTAAAATATTAGTAATATATCTCAAGTAAAAAGAGTTAAACAGTATCCACATGTTGGTAAAATTTAGGTAAAATACGAGGCACGTGTCAGTTGCTGTCGGGGCTTCCAATGTGAAGGAATCATAAAGAGATTGACACAAAAGAATGAAAAGAGAAGAAAATTTTGCTATGAATTCAATCCACCACCAAATAGATAATCGTCGCAAACGACCAAATTTAACTTTCTCCTCTAAGTTTTTCCAAATTATCTCATCCAATTCACTGATAAACTTCACTGGTTCAACATATCTTGAGGGTTTTAGAAGAAAAGCCACGGATATTGTGCTGTAGCACACAACTAAATTACAAAGGCCGAAAATAATCGTCACAAAATTTACTGACCATGTATAAATCGGGGTTAATTCATGTCGTGAAGTTAGGGAAATACTTAGGAATAGAAACAGACAAGTCGCAATTACTATTCTAAATACAACGGATGCAATTGTAATGCGGTTATAGCAAATTTTCCCGCCAAAAACGATGAAAGGACAAACTCCCATGAAAGTGAAAATGTTGAGAATTTTTGCGTGAGCTTCGAGGAAGCTCATTTTTCAAGAACTGAATGAACATCTAAAAACTTTCAAACTTGTGGGAAATAGTCATAAATTATTTAGGATTTGTTGATTGACCTGCTATTCATCATTAAAATATTCATTACGGAGGGGACTACCAGGAGTATTAAAACATTTTTTATTTCAGTAATGGTTTATTCTTCAAACACTTTAGTTCTCACTTTTGTGTCCTCTTTGTAAATTAATTGAATTTCCAATAGGTACTAAATTGCAGAATGATTATGATGGGTAACAATTGCATTTAAGGTCTTTAAAAATTTAATCAATTTTAATTCAATCTATCTGAACCTAACTTGAATAGCAATTTTTTATCCAAACTTGTTCCATAAATCATCAACTGGATATCAAATTGCATATATCGTGGGTATTAAAAGGTTTTTTTTTTATTTTTGCTTTATTCTTCAAACATTTTATCTGGTTGTCCATTTTGAATATTCATCTGAATTTCCAAAATATTAAATTGCAGAAAGATAAGAACAAAGGCAACAATGGCGTTGAAGGTCTGTAAAAAATGACACAATTTTTTTTATAAAGCCTAGCCTAGCATAGTCTATATTCTTACTAACCTTAAACAGCAACTTTCTATCCAAATTAGTTGTTCCAAAGGCCTTCAATTGAATGTCAAGTCGATAGAACTTCAGATACAAGATTTCATTATACTTTTTCATGCATTTTTTATTGGCATATTTTTTTAAACAGACATTTTTGATTTCGTCAACCTTAAGAAAAAAAGATATTAATTACTCTTTAACGTTAATTACTCTTTAAAAATCATATATAGATTAACTTACTTTCTTCACAGAAGTGTAAGAGGAATCATACAGCAAAATGAGATCATTGAGATACATTGTAATTGGTAAAAAGCCAAAGACAAAAAATAATGATCCTTTATCTAATACGAGTCCCATAAATGTTTCAATGGACCACGCGTGGATTATCATGAAGAGAGTAAAAGCGTGAAACTGTGTTATAATCAGAAAGTTGATGCCAAGATTCTTTCCAAGTGATTTTAGGATTTTCACAAAGTGGTAAAGCACGGTAATTTGGAGGAAAATGTCTTTATCTTTCACTTTTTGGGTTTTCAGGACATTTTTGGCATAAAAATCCAAAATTTTGGTAAGATATATCAAATAAGATGAATGGAGTATTATTGTAAGGTTGGTGAAGTGAAAGTAAACTACAGTTAAAATATCGATAATGTCGTAGTATAAGACATTGTAAAATGAATAACAAAAGAAAATGATATAGCCAAAAAACTTTAAAGAAAATTCAAGCCACCACCCAATACATACTCCGCCCAGAGAATTGAATTTAACTTTTTCGTCAAGATTATTGCGAATTATCCCATCTAATTCACTGATAAGCCTCACTGGTTCAACATATCTTGAGGGTTTTATAAGAAAAGCTATAGATATTATGTTGTAGCAAATAACTAAATTACAAATTGTCATAATAAGCGTCACATAACTCACAGACCATGGAAGATTATGCAGAGGATTCAATATCAGGAAAATATTAACAGCAAAAAGAAAACTATTAGCAATAATAAACCGCAACACAATTGCTGCAACTGTGAAACGATTATAGCAAATTTTCCCGCCATTTACGACAAAAGGACAAATTCCAATGAAGGCGAAAATATTGAGAATCCTTGCGTGGGCTTCCAGAAAGCCCATTTTCGAGCAACTGGACATCTTAATTGACTTTTGAACTCACAATAAATGCTAATTGATTAATTCTGATCAAATTGATCTATTGTTTACTGACCTGTTCATCACGATGAATTCTTTATCACAAACAGAGGGGCGTTTCAGAGAGAATTGATACCTATTTTATTTCCGTTTTTATTTCTGGTTTATTCTTCAATCATTATAATTCTCCTTCCTGGTAAATGAGCTGAATTTCCAATATACTGAATTGTAGTAAGATAACAAGTAAGGTAACGATGGTACTCAGAGTCTGGAAAGGAAGATATGAATCTTTATTCTATCCAAGCGATCCTAGCCAGTTGTATGACTAACCTTGAAGAATAATTCTCTATTCAAACTTGTTCCAAAAGCCTTTAGCTGGATATCGAGTCGAAAGAACTTTAGATACAAAATTTCATTGAATCTCTTTGTGCAATTCATCTTGGCGTAATGTTTCAAACAGATACTCTTGATTTCATCAATCTTGAAAAAAAATATCATTTTATATTCTATTATATATTGCGAAAAGATTAAACTTACTTTCTTAGCAGATTTGTAAGATGAATTGTACATAAATCCGAGATCGCAGAGATATATTGATATGATGGGGAGTAAGAAAATGAGAGTAAAAACCGATCCACTTGTGAATTTGAGCATAAAAGTTTGAAAGGACACAGCATGACCGATAATGCAGAGGAAAACAAGATGAAATTGAGTTATTATGAAAAAATGTATGCCCAAATTATTTCCGAATGACTTTAGAATTTTGATAAAATGATATAGAATATCAATGTCACTAAAAATATCCATGGTGTCAGGGGAACTAAAATTATTCAGGAAATTCTTGGCGTAGGTGTTTACAACGTTTGTAAGGTATCTCAGAAAAAAGGAATGAAAGAATATAGTAATGGTTGTAAAATTTAGATAAAATATTAAGCAAAAATCAATCAATGTCATGTACATAATATTATTAAAGCAAATATACAAAAAGTATGAATAAATCACACACTTAAGAAAAAATTCAGTGAACCACCAATAAGCAACTTTATCAAAATTAACTTTATAATATTGGTTTTTTGGATTCTTCTCAATTATATCATCTAATTGACTGATGAGAATCACCGGCTCAACATATCTTGAAGGCTTAAACAGGAAGAGAACAGACATTAAGCAGTAGCTAATAATTATATTGCTGAACCCAATGAGCATGGCCACATAATTCACTGACCAAGCATGTATTTGCACAGGATTTAATGTGATGGAAATGCTAATTAAAAGAAGAAAACTATTCGCAATTATTATTCTAATCACAATTGATGCAACTGTAAAGCGGTTGTAGCAAATTTTCCCGCCATTTACGACAAAAGGACAAATCCCAATGAAGGCGAAAATATTGAGAATTCTAGCGTGGGCTTCCAGGAACCCCATTTTCGAGTAACTGAATACATGCAAAGTTTAACTGAGTTTATGAGAAATATTATTTATTTTCATCATCATTTGTTGATTAGCCTGTCAATCGGAGATTATTTATTTATCACAAAGAGGAGACTTCACAGTGTTAAGGACTATTTTTATTTCATTCAATATTGTAGTTGGAATAAGTGTTGCCTCTCTGAAGAGTGAGTTGAATTTCCAGAACGCAAAATTGTCCCATGATAAGAACGAAGGATAAAACTGCAGTAAAAACCTGAAGAACAAATTTAATTTGGATTTAAATGCAATTATTGTTGGGTCAATGGAAATCCATTTTATACCTTTAGCAGTAATTTCCTATCCAAATTCGCCATTCGCAAAGCCTCTAATTTAACGATTATCCGCAGAAGTTTTAGGTAAAGGACATAATTGTGTCTGGGAGAATATTTCATACTACCATAATTCTTTAAACAAGCAGTTTTGATACATTGAACCTTAAAAGCAAAATATAAAGGCTGCAAATTATCTAAATTTTTGCTAATTTTGAGATCTTACATTTTTCAGTGATCTGTGAGAAGTGTTTAGCAATAGAATGAGATCAATAAAGTAACAAGACATTGAGGTAAAGAGAGTAAGAATTAATCTCAAATTATTACTAAAGGTAAGCCAAGCTGTAGCGAAAAATATCATATAGCCGAAAATGAAGAGATAAACGAAATGAAATTCAATCACAACAATAAAATTGATTCCCAAATTACTCCCTAAAGACTTTAGAGTCTTACT
>CAKKOB020000167.1:12544-81724 GCA_918844115.2 Phlebotomus perniciosus | reverse complement strand
TAATCACTAAAAATAAAATTTTCGGCTTCTAATGTATTTGAGGGATTTGTATGGAAAGCGTTTCCTAGTTTTATAAAGAGTTTTAAAATAGATCTTTTATTTTTTGTAATTATTTCTTTATTTAGGAGTGTCTAACTATAAATTTCTTCAGATTCCTCCTTGGATTCCCAACACTTTTTGGACGCGGTGGTACATCAATTGTATGACAACATGAAAAATGATCTTTTTATGATGTGCAATCGCTTAAAGGTTCTTAATATACTCTCAATGATATCTTTTATATTATTACGAAAAATGGTATATTTCTCTATACCTTTTATTGTTGTTTGTGAGTGAAAATTCGTTCGTTCAGAGAAAAGAGCGAAGAAGAAGTTTTATAAAAATGTGTTTGCATCATTTATCAAGGAGGTCCGTAAAAAAAAGATTGAATTAAGAATGAGGCCCAATGAAAGGACTGAATGAAGTGCGAGACCAAATAAGACGATTACAATACAAATTTTCTGTTGTGGCCACAACAATAATGCGAATAATTTTGATAAATTAAAATTGCTACACTTTTTTTGCACGCGCGCACCTCTTTTTCCATCAACACGTCTCACAATAGAATTTTTCTACGAAATTATTTCACATTTAATTGCAGAAGTATTCCCAATTACCCTTTCTCCTTCGGAGGTGTTGGCGTGCTTGAAAAAATTACATAAAAGAGATTGCTTGAGACAAAAAAAGGTGCGATTTGGAGAAAATGATGCGGAATGCGGAGGAATTTGCTTGGGTAATTTCTTCACGAATTTCTTGTTCAATTTCTCTCGGTGAGAAAATTGATTGTTCACAAAATATTGTTGCTGTCACAAATTTTCTATTGAATAGGAAGTTTTGATGCCCTCATACTGAGCTTTCTTGGAGATTGTGGCTTTGCATGTGGAGTGAAAAAGATATCCATCAATATTATTGAATAATTCCCCGTAACTTTTATTCCCTCTCACCGTGTCTTTGCCATATCTTTTTATCCTTTTCTTCAATGATGTTTTTCACCAAGAGGGAAAATTTACATGTTAAATTGAAATCTTGTTCTCTCTCTTGCTATCTTCCTTTATTAAATGACCATTTAATAATTTTATTCTCCTTTTTCTTCGTCGCGACTATTGTGATTAACCCTTTTATTTATGACCATAAACCTTTTTATGCTAATTAAATGTTTTATCTGTATTTTTATTGGACCAACTTGCCTGTCCAATTTGTTGTAGATTATTAATTTTAATTCATTAATTCCACACAAGCTGTATTTCTCTTCGTCTTTTTCCACCTCTCCTAATGAAATGAACATAAGGAAGACATTCATCGGTGTGAGATGGTAAAAAGAACGCTCAAAACTAATATAAAAATTAGGAAATTTAAGATTCTTTGAATTATGAATTTTTCAAAAATATCAAAATTAACCTTGTATATAATTTTTTAAAGAAATCTTTCCATTCTACAAAATTTCATTTCAAAAATCATTTTGAGAAGCATTACTATGGAGAAGAAATGACGTGATCGCGACAAATCCACCAAATTTGAATAATTCTGAAGAGAAAGAGAAGAAGACAAGTTAAAGGAAGAGAAGTAACCTAATTAGAATAAAATGCTTAAGAAGTTTGTCGTCGTGCACGTTTGAGGGGATATTAATAATAAATAATTTGTCACCGCGCGGTCCAAGAATGAAAATGATGATGACAATAAATAATGGGAGAAAATGGGATCTAAACCGTTTGATGCTCTGTAAGATTTTGGTCTTGATTGTGTGTTGGGAATTCGATAGGACCCAGAGATGGGGAGTCGATAAGAATCTCACCAGAAGAAAGGCCATCGTTGATGATCATTCGGCACATCTTTGTCTCTGTCAGCATCCATACTGAGATATTATTCAAAATATGTCGTAATATCGTTGTGGCTTATAATGTCTTTGACTTGGTCGTAAAGAATTTTTTGGGTCCCTTCTTCAAAAGCTTCTTTTAACTATCAAAAATAAACACTAGTAAAAAATAATTTATTTTTTATAGTTTTCAAATTCATTTTCATACTTATGAAAGTATCAAATGTAAAAAAAATCATTTAAAAGTATGAAAATCATCTTTTCTTTCAAAGAATTTCGAATTCACTGATTTTTCAAACGGTTTTTTAGGAAACTATAAATTGATTAAAAAAATGTATGAAAAACATACTTTCTTTTTTACTAGTGTCAGATATGATTCGTTTCAATTTGGTGAAATTATTATTAATTATCAGCACGGCGACACATGATGCTTTTTTGCTGCTTTTTCTCTTTTTTGGCTGAATTTTTTATTCATTTTATTTAAAGGAGAGGCTCGAATGTTAAACAAGATTTGACGATGTTTTAAGCGAGAGGTAAACGACAAGAAATAAAAATTCTTGAACTGCTGATGGATATCTCAAACACGGGACAAATCTCTGTCGGGCGATTTGGCCGATGTGGCTGATTTATCAAAATGTGTGGCACACGACACCTTGTCTCCAGAAAAATTCATTTAACACACGATCATCTCGTAAATCCCTCTCACAAACAGAGGTTTCAGGCAGATGAGAAAGAAGATCGACTCATATGACTCCTGATGCCTATCTAAAAATCCTCCAGACCTCGGAAAAGATGTTCCGTGTGGGAATAATTAGATGAAGAGACCAAACATTATTGACATCTTATCAGATGAACATGACAAAAAAAGCCTCTTAAGTGGCGCTTCGTGATCATGTCACTGAAAGTTTCTTGTCTTTTATTTTTCTCCTTCTCGGTGATTTTCTCACTATTCGCCGAGGGTTTTTACACTTCTCAAAATTGTCATTTTATCTTATTTTCAACTCAATAAAAAGTGCTTTTAAATGACACTGAGATTTACTTTTAATTTTTTATTTTTAAATAAAGTAAATTAATTTTCAGTGCGGTTATTTAACTCTGAAACAACTGCAAAGTGCAATATGTTTTTTAATTTTGGTTTATTTTAAAATTTGCGAATTTGAATTCTTATGCTTGTTTATACTAAAAACTGATATTAAATGTTGAAAGAAGAAATGTTAATCATATGAGAACTAATGAGACATATTCCAAAATTCGTTGGGAAAATTTGGAATCTTCTAGTCTTTTTAGGGTTAATGAAGAATTTCTAAAGTTCAAATATTAAGAATATAAATTCGAAACTTACAAAAGTTTTTATAATACTTTGTTAAAGTTCTTATACTTCTGATTTAGAAGATGTTGAAACAAAACACTATAAATTCACCAAAGTTAGAAAACTTATATTTTTATCTACATTTTTTTGATAAATGCAGAAATAACTTTTAGGTCAAATTGAATATATAAAAAATTTGCAACTGTTTTTCTTTCAGTGTTTTTGCTTCTAACATTTTACACCTTGATGAGATTTTGCACTATCGATTTCGATAATTTTCACTGGCCAATAAAATCTTTACTGCCAATTTGGATGTGTTGCGAAAATTCACTCTCTGGGTGGGAATTACCGTCAAGATGGACCATCATTATCTAATGGTCAATTTTCTCACACGAATTGATGTCTCTGGTTGATTGAAAAAGCGAGTGAGGGGGAAAAAAACGTTATGGGAGAAAAAGAAAAGTTGTTCCCTTGAAGTGGTCATTTTTCAAATATTGAAATTGATTGATTTTTTCAACAATTCCTTGGCAGGTTATGAAAAATTAAAAGACGTTTAACAATTCCTTTCTGTCCAATTTTTTTCACAACACTCTGTCTATGTCTCAACGAACTCTTTTTTTAAATACCTCAACGGATTTTTTTCTATCCGCAGTCCAATATATTTTAAATGCGTTATTGGGGAGTCGAAACTATGTACGGTGAAATAGTATAAAACATTTTGACTATGAGAGATCAATTAATTAATATCATATTTGAATGTTGGATAATTTTTTATCAATTCCCCAGTGATTGGTGTTTACATTGGCGAGGGTAAAACAATTAAGCGAGTGATTGTTTGCTTATGAGAAAAAGAAGTTGAAAATTTACTAAACAATTAATTAGGTGAATAATTCGCGTAGCTAATTGAGAATTTGTAACTGCTTACTGGACAGTAAGTGCTAGAGATTAATTGCCACATGTTGGGATCGATGCAGTAGCCAGCCTCCTTTTGAAACTAATCTTTTCCCATAAGTCTTTCACGAGAGAAATGATTGTAGAACCACATCAAGAGAAAAAATCATCCTCCAATGTGATTAGTTTAGACTTGGGATGGCTGGCAGAGCAAAAAGAGATCTTACTCGCGGGTATAAGAGGAGGTAAAAACAATTTATGAGTTATTTATTTACATTAGAGTTTATACATCTTTTATAAAGGTAAAGACCCATAACATGATGGTGAAAAAAGGAACGTCTTAAAGATGGTTAAAAGGTTAAAGCACAAATTGAAAGAATGTTATAAGGAGAAATATTTTGTGCGCGCGCGGAGCAAAAGAATAATGGATTGTGTTCATCAAATGTTGGTATAATTAATAACTGGTGTGCACATATTTGACTCTCGAAGCACTAAATAAAATATTGTGGGGCAATTGGGTGGACCGAGGAGGTAAAGAAGAAGCCCATTAAATGACGGAGGAGATGGGATTATTTATCGTATACTAATTCATTATAACTCAAGAGGCGCAGTTCTGATGGGGATTCGAGACATGAAGTCGCGCCAGCAAAATCCAGAAGCTCTCACCGAGGGCAGATTACCCAGGATGGGGGAATAATAAATAAAAAAAAATGTCTCTCAATTCCGGATTAACCGACAAAACATTCCGCAACCTTTGTCACATTCATCCGAACAAGAACGAGATTAAGGTTTATCAGCCCATGCAAGAGGAAATCCCAAATATTTAGACACTCAATGGGATCACCAAGAAAAAATTCCAATGCTTAGATCTTAACACAGTATTGAGAGAGCAAAACCGAGAATCATCCGTGTTTACGGATGGCTGGTGCTCTATTGGCATCGCAAGGTGAGAAGGTGTTTCTGTTGGATTTCACGAGGGAGATAACAGTGCGATTAAAATTAAATTAAATCCACCACCTGACAAATGGAAATATTCACATTTCAATCACACATTCCAAATACATCTCTGCTGGACATGTTTACATCGGACAACCGCTGCGCTCAAGAAAGATGGAGTTATTTATAAAAGAGAGTATAGCGAGAGGGTTACAAAAAATACCTCAATACGTGGCTCTTCTCCCAAGCCACTCAATGGTAATTTATGGACACCAAATTCAAATCGAATTCAAACCAATTCTTCAACGCGTTTTTGATTTGTGATTCTGATCGGTCTCCCTCGCGCTCTCAATGAAGTTCTCCCATCAATTTATATGGTCATCCGGATATTCGTCGATAACCGGAGAGACACCCCCTGTCACGGCATCGACTTCTCAATGGGCAATTATCAAGTCTTGGGAAAATAAAGGGCATCTTTCTTAATTAAAGGTATATCAGAGATGTTGAGATTTTGAAAGAGAGGACACGAATTTTTGAATAATTCAGACTGTTTTTTTTATATTTATTTTGTAAAAACAAGTTTCGAACTGAAAAATATAAAGATTTACTCTATCCCCTATAAAATTTTTGGTGAGTTTAATGAAGAAATATACCTCAACTTGAAAAGAACCTTCTTGAAGGGCTAAACATGCTTTTATGTTAAGGTTTTTTTCAGAAATTTGATTATTTTTTGATTGTTTTTAGTTAATATCAAAATTTGTGAAATTCTTTCGTGAGAGATTCCATAGTTTGACAATCAAAATATGCATTTTCATTTTATTCATTTTATTTTTTAGATTTAATATTCTGACCTGGCTGTGCATGAACTTAATTTTTAAATTCTTATAATTTTTGCAATATTTGTATTTGCAAAGAAGCATGTAGGCAAGGGGACCATTTTATATTGTTTTTAAATATGCTCAGAAGAAGCATGGAAGTTTCTATCTTTTATTCTTCTGCTTCTAAAATTGAAAATTATTTTAAGTCACATTTTTCTAAATTGGTCTTTACGCAAGTGATTCCTTAAAAAATTAAAGCCTACAAACTTGCTTAAATTAGCATTTAAAATTTATTGGAATAAAATTTTAGCAATTGATTTTAAATATGAATTTTTTAAAAATATATATTTTGAGAGTCATGAGACATTTTTTTCGTCTCAATATAAACTTCAATAAATTCTCAGAGACTTTCCTTAAAAGTTTGAACTTTTCAATTGCAACAAAAAGTAATAATTTATATTTTCTCTACAACTTCTAGCAATATATTGCTGTCCTGTAAAAAAGAAGTTTCTCCTCTCCGCAAAGGCCAAGA
This sequence comes from Phlebotomus perniciosus, assembly GCA_918844115.2. Lineage (NCBI taxonomy): Eukaryota > Metazoa > Arthropoda > Insecta > Diptera > Psychodidae > Phlebotomus > Phlebotomus perniciosus. The sequence continues at coordinate 75,386 of CAKKOB020000167.1, read as the reverse complement.
AGTCAAGGCGAGAGAGATGAAAAAAAGCCAAGAGTTTCACTAATGTCCAAGTTGTAAATTATTTAGGTTTTTGTGTGCAAGCAGAAATTGTTGGAATTTACTCGTAAAAACATAAAACGGAGTCAAAAAGGATGCTATAAAGCAATTGACTTTTCGTACATGACTTTTGCCAGGAATTCTGACCATGTCCTCACTTTTTGCTCCCTGACTTTTGGTCTCTGTGGCCTGTTCTTGGGAACTATTGTGGCTAAAAATCACAAGAGCTGATATTCTCGACAAAATATACTGTAATTCATGATTTTAAGCTTTCAATGAATTGAAAAACAAAAAAAACGGTGATTGCGAGTGATTTATTTTTGCATTGATTATTGGCGATCCGGTTCTCTTGAGGGACAATTTAAGAGCGACTGGAGTGTTAGTTGACAAAGACAGGCCATTGATGTCTGTTGGAATTATTATTTAGTGGCTAGAACTCGTGAGACTCCAGCGAACTCCGCGGTGATTTTGTGCCTTTGACGAGTGACTTTTCATCACGCTTCTGACTTGCCTGGACTTTTAGGGTAATTGTGGGTTTTATGGTGTGTTTGCAGAGGATTTCTTCGAATGTGATGATGATCTTTGGGCAAATATTGATGATGTTATTTTTGTCCCTCATAATCCTTGCCCAGGAGCAAAGGATTACCAATTTTACAATCTTGAATGAGCCCAGTAAGAGGGATTTAAAAGTCAATTGCGGATCATGTCCAGATAATTGATGTGTGGCCAGCAGGAGGTCAACCCAGAGATTTTGTGACCTGACATGATACCATGCTTGCATCTCACGACTCTGATCCTCGCGAGAATCGCGCACAGGAGCCACCGCAGATGAGCGCGGCTTCCAATCGGCAACGGAAGCTGTGGGCGCCGCCCTGGTGGGAGTGCGAGCAATTCAGGGGAATCTCGTGTTGGTGAGTCTCAGACACCCAACCATGGCGCACTTCTTGTCGCCGCGCCCATTGGTGTGATGCGCAGTTGGGCACCTCTTGTCGAATCACCAGGCTTGCTGTGTTTCTGGATCACAAGAGCACAGGATGCCCACTTGCAAGTTTTCACCCCATCACCGAGCCACAGCCCCAGCCTGGCGGGGTTCTTTTGGGGGCAAAGTGGGGTCTCTGCTAAGGAGCACATCAGTTGCCACCTTCAATCTTACGGATTTCGTTCATTCAGAGGGACATAGTGCGTATTCTTGTGCGAAAGTTAAAGGAGATGAACTCAATCGCTTTATCTCGCTTCGCTGGAAAGCCAGTTTTCTCTTTCTCTCTCACGCTTCTTCTTGTTAGTGTCTCCCTCTTTGGTCATCAGGTAACACCATAACTAGTATAACGGAGGGGACGCGGACCAAGAGCGAGATGACTACATGAACGATGCGTTACGCCCCCTTCGCGGTATTCAAGTCACGGAGTTGAGTCGTTGGTTGCCTTGGCGCTGTGAGCTCACTATGGGACATGGTTTCCTGTAGTGAGGTCAAATCTTGATAGAATTTGAGACTTTAGTCCCGCTGCGATTGTCGTATTGGAAGCACACCATGTCGTATCTCCGCTAAACGGTCGCGAGGTTTCTCAGTTATTCCCGGTGAATATATCTAATCAGTGATTTTTTTTTATTAAATTACCAAGGCAAGCATGACTTAAATCCTGGGTGATAAGTGTTTGTGCACCACGAAAAAAAAATCTTAGGATCATTAAGGAACTGTGAAAACTGAATAAAAGGACTGAATGATAGTGAAGTGGTGAGAGATGATGATGAATGCATTTATGGAACCGGGAGCGTCGGCTCATCATCTGGCCACGTATGGGCTGAAGATGTCGCCAACGGGATTGGGTCAGGAGGGTGCAATGGGGGCGCCTCCCATGAATGACATGTCGTCATCCAGCCAGCACTACCAGAACACCACCACGGCGGCATACCCGCCACATCCGGCGGCCATGAGCCACTTAAACAGCCAGAACAGCCTCTATCCCAGGGAGTTCCTCCTGCGTCGCGACAACGAGTACATACCACCGGCTAGCGCTCCACAGACAGATCCGATGCTCTTCCCTGCCATCCACCATCCACATCCCTCGATGCACGACAATCTCAATCACTCGGTGGGTCAGCATCACTTCCACCAGCACCAGATGCGGATGGGCATAGCGCCGGATTACTCTCATCCGGCCTATCATCATCCCCATCAGAGCAACTTCCCGTCGGTGCATCATCACAATCTGGCCAATTTGCCCATGAACGCTGCCCAACCGGGTGCCTTTATCCGCTACATGCGCCACCACCAGCCATCCGCCGTCAAGCAGGAGATGACGTGTCTCTGGGTGGATCCTGACAATCCCATGCTCCACCAGACCTCTGCTCCAGGTCGCAAGACCTGCGGTAAGACGTTCAACTCCATGCAGGACATCGTGACCCATCTCACGGTGGAGCACGTCGGCGGACCCGAGTGCACGACGCACGCCTGCTTCTGGATGGGATGCACCCGCAACGGGCGCCCCTTCAAGGCCAAGTACAAACTCGTGAATCACATTCGCGTTCACACCGGCGAGAAGCCCTTCCCTTGCCCCTATCACGGCTGTGGCAAGGTTTTCGCGCGCTCAGAGAATCTCAAGATCCACAAGAGGACCCACACCGGTGAGTACCTTATCCTTTAAAAATCACCCAGCCCTCATCAGTCAAAATGAGAAATTGTCTTGGGTTCCTGGAAGGGAGATCTGAGAAATTGAGAAAAACATCTGTCGATGCTTCGGCCGACGGTTTGGCAACTCATTGATATTCTCACGATGATCCCGCATTCATCCCCGATTCAGGGTTATCATTGTCCATGGGAGCTCATAAAGCTCCAAGGGTCTTTATATGTTCATGAACTTATGGCTCACTTGCCCTCGATTTCCCCCCCGAGAGCGTGTGATTGATCCCTGAATGAGCAGAGGGTCGTGGGGAGCGTGAAAGAGTTCACCAGGGGCTTACAGAGTGGTTCGCCAAAACTGGGGAACCTTTTTATTTAGGTTTTGTAGTTTAAAAAAAATTATTAAAGGGATTTGAGAAGTTCTTAAAAATTTTAAAAATTCAGTTTTTGGCAAAGTCGAAGATCTCTGATTGTAAGGATTTGAGAATACTTCCATATTTAGGGATGTTTTTCACGGATTTTGACGAAATTGAATGTGTTTGAAAGATAAGAAAATTTCCTAAACTGAGCGCTTTTTATAGTTATTAATCTTGGCATATTCGGAAAAAATCGTTGATAACGTGAGCGGTATTCGTCGATTTTATAATAGAAAAATTTAATTATAAGTTCATTCTTATTAATTTATTCGAAAAATTTAAATGGTTATAAAATTTCTGCAAAAACTAAACGAACAGATAAGTGTTTCATTTTTTTCATTTTTTTTCAAGTCTTTTTACGGGATTCAGGATAACATCCATAACTAAGATTCTTCTCAGTGGATTTTTACATTTTTTTTAATATCGATTTTTTCTGAAAAACTGCAGAAATGAATTTTAGTACTTTGAAAACTTAATCCTATTTCCAAAATTGCCAAATCCCAACACTTTCAGCGAAACACTCTGTACTCAGTCATAACTTTTAGTATGACTTTAGCCATAAGAGGGTTGAACACGACATGAGGGTGTTGCGTTGACTGGAATAAATCATCCGAAAAGAAGTCACTGTGATTCCTAAAAATGGCCAGATAAAATTTCTCAATATTGTGACTCTTTTCATGCAATGGAATCCCTTCTTTGTCCTTCGAAGGGATTCATTTCTGTTTACTAACACACTTCACACTTATTAAATCATTGAAGGAGATTCATCATACAATCTGATCCTCGTTCCACACTCATTTATCGAGGTGATTGCCAATTGATCTTGAGGCATTTATTCTCCTTTACAAAATGCAGAAAAGTCTCCTCGATGATGAAAAATGAAACTGTATAAGGATCTGGCAACAATGCCTTGTGGATGGTTGAGGAGTGAGGAAGAAGAGAAAAATTGCCATGAGAGTCCTTTTAAAAATCTATTGTTTGCATCATAAATTTCGTCCTTTCTGCCGCCGTTCAACTTCTTCGTGGTATTTCTTGTGAATATGAAGTATTTTGTGCATCGTTTTTCATCATTTTGCAGGATCCTCCTGTTGGTTAGGCAGGGTGGAGAGGAAAAAAAAGAGTCCTGGGCCAGAGTGAGATGGTCTAACAAGGCTCATTGTTCCCGGAACATATATTTGGTACTTTTTTTTCTTCCTCCTCGCCTTTCACAGCATTTTTTGGTTTATATATGTACATATTCTCTTTTTGGGTGAGTTTGTAAGGATGCAAAATTTATGATTTCACAAGAACTTCAGAGTGCCAGACAAAAACTCCTTGACTTTTGTGCCTGTTTGACGACAAAAGGAGAGTCGCGCGCGAAACTGACAAAAATGCAATCATCTTTCCTGCTGTGAGATGTAAATTTTAATTACTTCCGACTCATTTGATTGCTCCTGGGTGGATTTCTCGTGTTTTGTTCCCAACATCGTGATCTCTTGACACGACTCGGGCGTCCCTAAATCACAGTCGAGGGTGTCAAAATGTGAAATTGGAACCAATTCACGGCCCATATCCTCCAACACGCCCTTTGCCACATTCTTTTCATGTTGATGTAGTGCAAACAGACGATTATGTAAAGGATACGCCTTGTTCGCGAATAAAAGATCCACCGAATACGAGGGCGAGTTGTTCGGGAAAAAATTATGATGTTATACCTTGTGATATGTGGCCGCCTTCCCGGACGAAAATTGCCTTAAAATGATGGTGCGGGAAAAAAGGGATAAAAGATGTGCATGCGTGTGTTTAAAAAGTCTTTAAGAGGCTCCAAGAGTGTGATATGTAGGCGGTTCTGGGGCGCAAAATCATCCAATATTATCAAGAGGATGATCGTGCGATGAGAAGTATAAAGATGGGAATGTTAGGTGGATCCCTCAGGGCGATGGCAATTATCCGCGAAAATTGTTTTCTCCAGCTTATGCAACGTCCAGTAGCACTCGAGGAGGCTCTCTCGCCTTTGTTTATTTTCACCATCTTAGAAGATGCAGAAATTATGCTGAATTTATGACTCAGCAGCAGAGTTGAAAATTATATCTAATTCTATAGAATAGAGAATTGATTTGTTTTCGAAAACCACGCAGTGGGGCAATTCTTGTGGTTTAATAAAATTTTAAGTATGAATGTTTAACGATAATGTCGTTAAGAATTTTAATTTTAAAAATATTTTGAAATATCAACATTCGTATATCTTGAAGAAACTTCTTTGGATTTCTACCAGAACTCCTTTAGATTTAGAAGAAACTCTTTGGGTTTCTAAAAGAAACTTCTTCTGATTTCTAGAAGAAACTCCTTTGAATTTCTAGAAGAAAATCTTTAGTTTTCTAAAGGAAACTACTTTAGATTTCTAGCAGAAACTATTATAATTTGGATTCTAGAAGAAACATTTGCGGATTTTATAAAAGAAACTTCTTCGGATTTCTGTAGAAGAAACTCCTTTGGATTTCTATAAGAAAATGTTTAGATTTTCTTGATTTTCTAAAATGAACTCGGAAATGATTCGGATTCTGTAGAAGAAACATCTGCAGATTTATAGAAGAAACTCTTTAGATTTTCTAAAAGAAACCGCTTTAGATTTTTAGCAGAAACGGATTCAGATTCTAGAAGAAACATCTGCGGATTTCTAGTAGAAACTCCTTAGAATTTCTAAGTGGAACTCTTCCAAATTTCTTTCAGTTTTTGTCTTGAATAAATACATTCGGATTTTTTTTAAGATTTCGCAAGATTTGTAATAGAATATTCCAAAATTTTCTTCCGTTGCAAAAAACCTTAGAAATATATTCTTTTCTGTCTTTAACTTTTATTTATCATATTTCTTCTATACTTTTTCAACTCTGGTCAATTCATTTTCTCTCTCGCCTCGGAAGACATAGTGCTTCCGAACTAAATGATAGTTTGTTTCGCCAGTCTTCCTTCCGCAAAATCTCAAGACAATTCTTCTATGTTGCTCTCGCAATCGTCAATTAATGGGCAAGTGCTGGAGATTTTATAACTTGCATGTTTATTTACGAACACTTAACTCATCAATTGGGGCGGGTGAGAAACATTCACTCTCTCGGCCATATATCGATCAGTGGCTTGTCAATTGGTGCTGTGCCCATCTGCATACGCCAAGATGAATCACTCCCAATTGGCGGTATGTTTAACATTTTTCACGCATTGCGGAGAGTTGGAGAATTTATTCCTAACAAGATGAATTTGTCTACAATTAATCAAACACCAACGGGCCTCCATCATGAGTTTGTGGGTGATGATGGGGATGCCATTGGGGTACCTTTTTAATTATCTAAACAGTGACAAAGAATCTGTGAGCGACTTTTGGGTGGGAAATTCATGAGTGTTTAAATATTTTTATCTTGTTGCATGTGAGGAATTCCTTCGCGGATGGGTTTGATGAATTTCTCCCCGAAACGAACATCTGTTTGTTTAATTGTTATTCCAGAAGGTTCAACTTCTGTAAACACCTTGTCTTCTCCCTCAGATACCCAATAAGACTTGCAGGGATTAAAAACACCTCATTCGAGTGCTGCTCAATTAAATGGTACATGCATTAAATTGCGCGCTGGTGGGAAGAATAAAAGTAAATCCTCTCTTTATGGCCACTTCCCGCGTGACACATGGAGTGGGCCACGTGCCTGGGTTTGTTGATTTTTAGCACTGATTCAAAGGATGATTTGGCCTTTCTCGAGTGGCCTCTCCAGAGCCACTTGACTCCCTGTATTTCTCAGGGCAATTCCACCCCTGGAACGACCCTGTGTCCTCCTCCAACACTAATCTAATTTCATAGACATCCTCCCCACCTTTGATTATTTAATTTCTGGTGGCCCACAATGTCTGCAGACTGAGGCCAAAATTTCAGGTATATATTCGTGAAAAATCATCTAAATTGAAAATGTCATATTTTATAATTCTCTCTTTCTTGACCATTTTCAAGAAACCGAAACCATATAATACATGTTTTTTTCGGGGATGGCAAGAGCGAGAAAGATCCAATATTGGCTGGATGCTGGAGGGAGTAAAAAATCCAGGAGAGACAAGAATCCAAAAGATGAAAGTTAAAAGTCACCTTTTCGATCATATCTGTTTGTGTTGCATTCAGCATTCCAACTATTTTTTCTCTTCTTCATCTCCGATCTCTCCCTCCATGAGATATTCTTCTCGTTTGAGGTGCTCAAGAGAGAGATTAGATTTTTAGATTATGTTATTTTTGTTATTTGTAAAACACCCGGAAAAAAAGTCAGGCAAGAAAAAAATTGAGAAAAAACTCCTTGTTTTCTTGTCGTGTTACAATTTTTCTGGTGAATCACCAACTGGAGGATTTTCTGGGAGTTCCATCCAATTTACCTCTCAGGCGATAATCTCGCCTTTGATGGACAAAGTGAAGAGATGAACTGAGACAAAAAAGTGAACTCATTAATTGACTATGTGGGTGATGAGCCAAGAAGTTCTTTGAATTTTTCAGTGACACGTTTAGGAAAACATAAAAGTAAATAAGAAGTGTTTTTTAAAGAAGTTAAATGGCAGTTTAGTAAAGAGGAGGAGGGGAATAGAATGACGGTATAATAGTTAATTTCTTTTACTAAATGAGTTTGATAAAGTTGTTCTAACAAATCATGGAAAAAATCCGTTATTCAAATATGAATTTGAAATCGAATTTCAAATGATTTCGAACGGACATGTGACGTAACGTATTTTTATAAAAAGGAAATTATTAGGATTAATTAAACCAGTGAAACTGGTTTCTTTTAACGAAATAAGGGTCCTTGGAAGAGTCTTTATAATCGAAACTAACTGGTAGACTCTTAACACGTCTATGAGTAAAATGGTAAAATCCCTGCTTGAGGTGAAAGCAAAGAGACGAGAAACACCTTGCCAATATTTCATATAGTGTTCTAATCTCTCGTTAAGTAGCCTTCACACACGTTTCTTTCACTGTGCCATCGAAATAGATGAAAACAGCTTCTACAGCAGCTCCAGAGATTATCCGAACTGCTTTTGATTGTGCGATCGCTTCTCTTGAATGTTTTCAAGAGCCTCAAAGCAACAATCAAAAGAATAAGGATGCATGAGGACAAAAAGTCCTCTCTTGGAGAGAGAAAACACTTCTTCATTGTTGATGCACGTGAAAAATCTCTTTATGAGTCCCTCAAAGTCTTTTATACCGTTCCACTTGATTTTTTCTTGGATCCTTGAGACATTCGGAGGATCACTTGAGGATTTTTGCACAGGGGTTTGTACCGTTGCCGCTATTTCAAGATTGGTAATCTTGATGGCTCTTGAGTGCCACTTAGAAGCATCATTTACCACAAAATATTCATAAATATTGGTAGATTTTCAATTATTGCACACTTTATTGCGTCAATTGTGAGGGAAATATTGAGAAAAGAGGACAGTAAATTGAGATACAAAATTACTCTATGAGTACATTGAATGAGAATATTCAGCATTTTAGATATAATTCAACGATGTTGGTTAAGAATTTAATGACTGCGCGTGGAATATATTGTTGACTGGGACAAATATTTGTTCCGGTGCAACTACAAACTATTATACAAGCAATATAAAGTTCTTTTTTTCCTGGTGTCCATCGCGTAACATAAAATGCAGAAAGATGGGCAAATATCCAAGAGTTGAGCGCAAAATAATGCTTTCGGGATATTTTTCGTGGTGTTATTTGCTCACGCGCACATTTTGTGGAGAGGATATGTTCAAATGAGATGTCCGAATTATATTTTATTGTTGAACCATCAATGTTTTATGGGACAATATTTTCCTCCTTCGTGTGGAAATGCCATTTTTGCTCGTCTTTTAAGCCACCATTTTCGGTGCGACAAAAACACGCTAGACACTAAAAGTGCAATAATCGTACATTATATGTAATTTTGGACAATGTCCCTGGTTCCACGTTGGAGCCGGTGGGTGGGTGGTTGGGGGTTGGATCGTCTGATATGTTTATGGACGGGAAAAGCCAGGAAATTTGTCCACTCGGACCGTTAAAGTTAAATCAATATGATTAATGGGGATGATGGCTTCCAGGCTGTCTTGTGGTCTGAGGGTGGGTTTCAATTGCAATTATGGGTCGGTGGGTGGTTGTATGTCTATTGTCTGCTGCACTTCCAGCCCCCCTCTCTGTGTCCTCCTTGGTGGTGTCTTCTGCCCGCAAGAATGCATTTGACAATTGAAGATGGACTCAACATCAAAAGACACGGACTAATTTCAATTTCTAGGGACATGGAAATGTGATATCCTATTATTAGGCAATTGAAATTAGATTTTGATTAAGTTTGAATGTGGGAAATTAACACAAAGTCATTGAATTAAAGAGGAGAGCTAATAGGGATAGTTTTCATTTTAAACTTTTTTTTTTGTCTTTTAATTTTTACGGCCCCAGCTATCAAGCCACAAGGCCAATCATTTTAAACTTTGATATGAATTTGTTAATTGAATCTTTGCCAAAAAAATATTGAAAATATATGGTCTAATACTTTATGCTTATGATTCAAAATATTTTCACTTCATAATTGCCCATTCTTCCCCTAATTGCATATTCTTGAACATACTGCTTAATTCTCTCAGTGGAAAATAATTAAAATAATATTAATCACTAAGAATTTCAAATAGAACTGCAATTCATCTCTTGAACAAATTCATTTACGGTTGATGATCTCTATACTTTTTCTCTTTTTTATGCTTGTCGCGCTGAAAAATTGCGTCCACTATAGAGACAAACAACCCCTATCGAGAGTCTGGCTGTTTTTTATTAGTCCTGAACATAAGATATTTTACAAATAAATGAACAGATGACAGTAAAAATAAATCCATACAAATGGAGGCCGTCATGGATCTTTTGTTGGATATCACTGGAACCCCTTGGGTTCCACCCCTCACCCAAAAAAGTGCTGGAAAATTTAAATAGCAAAAAAGAAGGAAGACCTTCTGTATTTAGCAATTATGCCAGGGAAAGGGCTGGGTGAGGATGAGCGAATAGGGCAATTTAGACACCCGTGAGTGGATGAAGGAGGGTATAGGAGAGTGTTTGTGTATCGCCACCATCGAGGATGGGTATTCCCGGTGATGAAATAGGGCAGATGATATGGTGGAAATGTGAATTAGGGGCGAGAGTGAGACATTAATAACTATCTGGGTATGATTTTGGGCTCCAGGGGTTGCTCTTTGGTTGTTTGCAAACGATGAGATGAGAGGTAAATCCTCTCATCGGGACACCATGAAAGGAAGGTTATTGTGCGGTGAAAGAGAGGATGAGACCATCTCGGTGGAAGTGGAAGATTCTATAATGACAATATTGCATAATAGATCACCGTAGGATGGGTGTATTAGGCAGGGGGATTAAATGGCAGGAAGAGGATCAAAATATTTTCCTTTTTCCTCTCACTTTCTCTCTTTCTCACTGGTAATGGGTTTTCCATGCGTGGAATATCTTGTGTGTCTGGGGTCCATTCGAAGATAGAAAATGTATGAGAGATAGTTAATTATTTAAATTTGTACGATGAATGCTGATGAGATTAAATCTTGTCTCCATTTGATGGAAATTTATAACCGCAAGAAGTCCAATGAGGAAGAAAAATTCTTGGTCAGTGTTATTGATGGTTGGCGCCATTCTTGTCTCTCTTCAAATCTCGAGAAAAGGGTTCATTGGTGATCATCAGAACACCCAATGTTTAGATATTTACTTTCCCATTCTCCATTAGATTCTTTCATGTTTCCATCTAATTGATTGACCTTCAATAGACCACTTCTCAATTAATAATTTAATTGAAAATTTATTACTCTATTTGGATGGTTTTATTTTCACGTTGAACTCATTTTGCCTCCTTTTTGTTGTGCGACAGAAAATTTCTCTATTATGTGATGGAGAGATAAAATGTAGACTGTTTAATTAAATTTCCCACAACAATTAACGTTGAGAGAATTTATCAGTGATCGCAAATCGTAAATTTGATCACGAAATAATTAGCTAGAAGCAATTATTTTATTTCCCAACTCTATAAAGAGAAAATGAGCTGATTTTATAGGCGAATTAATAATGTGATAATTTCTTTGGCTGCTTTAACGACCCTTTTTTGCATAAATACGTTCCTTTTGGAAATATAATTCTTGTGATTTTTCAAAATTTGAATATTCTCCAAGACCGTTAATTATTGATACGCCATGAAAACCCTTAAACTATATTTTAATCATATTAAAAAGCGCCATTTTAGCTTTTTGTAATTCCTAACTTCATATTTAGCTTAACTAAAGGCGCCAATAAAACGTTTTTTAAATCGATAGTGTCTCTTTAAATAGCGCCGTTTTGACATCTAATTTGCACAACTTTCTAAATAGAGCTTATTTAAAGACGCTTTAAAGGACTTACATTTTTTCAATCTCCTTAAAAAACGCCGTTTTGGCGTTCTGAAATTTAGCCTTAATTGGCTTGAAAAGCACTTTTTAAGCGCTTTTTTCTGTCTTTTTCATAAGTAACGATTTTTCAACATTTGAATATACTCTTTTCACCGATAATACGCCAATTTTACAGTATATTTTCTCTCTCATATTTCCTAGTTTCCACTTGAATGCCCTAATTTCAGTTCAATTGATATAAATATTGGCAAACTTTCACAAAAGTCTCCATTGTTCGGGCCAAGGACTGAGGCACTTGGGGTGGGATTTCAGGGTATGGCGAAGCACTATAGAGCTGTTGAGGGTAAGAAGAAAGGACGCGAGATTGTGGAGGGAATATTGAGGGCAACGGCATTCACTTCATCAACTACACCAAATGGTTTTTGTTGCGTAATTCTCCTGTAAATAATTCCTGAAAATATGTTTTTTTTCTTCACCATTTCTCCCATTCTTCATCTCCCTCGCCGGTGTGGTTTGATTTCTTTTTGTTGTGGGATCTCTTTTTGCTGTGTGTCTGTCCTTTCTTGGAATATTCAAATTCCCTTCTTATACGATCGTCGAAATCGCGAAGTGCGGATTGAAAATTCTTCAGATGATCCCCTTCTTTTCAATTAATTCTGCGGCTTGTGGCAAGAATTCCATCAAGTCTATTTTACACTTGACTAAAGACATTAGCGACTACCGAGGAATAGGCGAAAGGAAGAAATTCCCTGACATTGTAAAACACATAATATTTTCTCTCTCTCCGGCAATTTGTTTCTCAGACTATCGAATTTCACCTCATAAAAGGTTGTACCTCCACGTCTTTCCTCATCAGCAGCACTCTCCTTGTCTCAATTGAAAGATGCATGTGGCAGGGGTGAAGCGTTTAAGTTCAATTGCATAGTTTCTGGTTTCAAAATATGCGCGCAGAAAACCTTCTGTGGTCTTTGAGGGAACGGTCCTCCTTTTTTGTCAGGGATGAGATCTAGGAATGCCCTCCATTCACTGAAGAATCTACCGTCCTGTTAACCATAAACTCATTTAAGAGTTGCAAAATATTTTGTTCAAAGATTTAAGATAAAGATAATGAATGTGATTTAACGGTTCTGAATGTTGTCAGCTAAAAGGTTTTTGTGAAATTCTATATTCCACGTTAGGCAAACTTCAGTTAACTCTTTGAAAAATTAATACTTTTCCGAGACACTTTTGGTAGAGCACGCCATCTAGCGAACAATCTTGCGATAGTGCAGATTCTATGATTGAAAGATGTTACGTTGTCTGGGTTGTCTTAAGAAATATTATAGAATAAGAAACAAATATAAAACCTGAAGTATCTATTCGAATGTTAAGAAATAAGAATAAGGAGAAATTAACGATTCCTCACTAGATGGTGCGCTCTACCAAAGGTGCCTTGGCTATGTTAAGTAATATTGATTTAAAAGCTTTAAGACGGAACATGTTTGCTAAAAACATTTAATACAAATAGTAGCTGCCACAACTGCCAATATAAATTCGAAAAGTGTTCTAATTAGTCTGATAAATCTTTGATCTAGAATTCTATTTCTGAAGTAATCACTCCAACTCTGTTCTAGTCACGCAGATGAGTCCTCTGCGGACAGTCGTATTTAGGTATGTAATTCATCATGGCACAGTGACGGAGGTGAGTCTTCCCGCGAAATCTCATATAATATGAGAAATCGTTATTCGAGCATGATGTGTTACAAGTTGTCATAATTTTGATAGCCTCCCAATTTTTCTCTTTTACTGGCCCATAGTTGAGCCATCCGTGGGGCTGGGCAAAAAAATACGTCTCCGCCACAAATTGTGCCCCCCTTTTTATTATTTATTTAGGAGTGATTTCTTGGATGTCTCTTTTCTCCCTCCATTCCGTGTGATCTTCCTTTTTTGCTTTCCATCCACTTCTTGTTTCAGCGTGTTGGAGTGTTTTGTTTCCATCATGTTGTTTTTATATTCTCCCTCGGGGCAATATTCAAATCGCCTTCGAATCATTTTTAAACTGGCACTGAGAATTTCTCGTATGAGAAATACATTTTTTTCTTCTCTCGTGCGATCCATACAAAAATCCTTCCCATAAGGCATTTATCTCGTGGTGTCTGGGTCGAGGGAATGGCACGAGTTGCTGAATTCCTCGCATTCCCCAATTGTTGCCTCTCTGCTTCTGAGATTCACAATTGTCTCACACCTTCCAGGTATTTTGTTTACCTTTTTATTGGTCTCCCCAGAGTGGACGTTTTTTTTGTCAACACTTCACACCCACAAGATTTCCTCAGGTGGAGGAAATCCAGTCCACTTGTGGTTTCGCCAGCCACATAGAGTTTTATTAAAATTTCTCTTCACCGTCATTTTCTTGCAGGTGAGAAAAATATTTTTCACCTCTCGATGTCTTTTTGAGTAATATAGAAAAATCAGAGAAAAAATATTCATGTGAGGAAGAGCGTGTTGAAGAAGTATAGAAAAAGAGAAAAGAGGTAAAAAAAAGGCCGCGATGAAGAATGAAACCTGCGAGTTTGTTCGTGCGTTATAAATTCCTTGAATATTTTAATATTCATATTATTATTAATTTCAAATATATCTCTTCCAGTTCAGAGTTTGTCTTAATAAATTGTCTACCACAGGTAGAACAAGAAGTTGTCGTTTCTCTCCTTTTTTCCTTCTACCTCCAACTCCCAATCTTGCCACATTCTGGCCATACCTCTTCCAAAAGTACCTGAATGTTTTAATTTTTCAAAGAAAAGGGGGAGATATTAGGCGCGATGTACATCATAAGTAAAGTCAAAGATTTTAGGCACTGATGAAGGATATTCACAATTTTTACTAATTTTGTATGAGATCGTTCATAATAGATGAAATTAATCCTGAAAATTTGACTTTCAAATTTCTAGCGATATTTGTAAAAAATTCAGCAAAAAACATAGAATCTTTAATAACATTATCAATTTTTATCCAATTTACCTACAAAATTCTTAATTTTCTGGAAACACGAGAAAACTTTCTATAAATCTAAATAAATTTTCCACTTCCTTACTTTTTCCAAACCATATCCTCAAATATAATATCTCCCCCTTGGTAAAACTCTTATTATTATTACGCTTTCTATTCTGAAGTCAAGGCACTTTTTGAACACAACAGTATAATCTTTCTCAAAATCTCTGGGGAATGATTAGTTGATGTTCAGTCGCTTAATGTTGAATAAATTTGTTTTGCTAGAGTCACAAAGATAAGAGCTATTGAGGAAGAAATAGATTGTGAATTATGAAGTGGACAAATGATTGTGAATTCCATCAATTTTCCCATCGTAAAGCTCAATCAAATGGGCAGATGTGATAAGAGGAGGTTTTGCTGTGTTTACCCTCCCCGGGGGGAATTATCTGTTAGATTGACCAAATTGCCATGAGAGATAGAGGAGGACATGGTTGAGATATTCTAATATATACTTCCCGTGATTTTATGTTATTTGAAGTGGAGAGAGCCAAAAGCACAAAATCGTAAATTAAATTTCACATTATTGCAAATATTATTTGTGTTTATTGTACAAAAGCATCCATACATTCAATATGGATACAATACTGGAAGAGGTAAAGACTTTTTTTTCACGGGCTGATGGCGTCTTTCGGGGAGGAGGAGACGACCGTTGGCTCCATCATCTCTCCGGAGAGTGTCCAATACAAAACAGTTAAAGACGGGATTATCACACTGCGCCATGAAGATGATGATGGCATAAAGAAAGAGAATTTAATTTCTTGTACAATTCATTCGCGACAATCCCGAGATGTTTACAATAAAGACTCATAAAATATGTGATTATCCATTCGATAATGACTGTGTTGAATTGTTACCACAGGATTCACCCTCTCTCTGATGTGGCCCCATAGAATCTAGCATGGTGCAGAACTTTTTCGACTGCCATAATTCTCTGATTGGCTGTCGTTTAGCCTTTATCATTTCTATCGATTTCTCATTTTTCTCCCGCTTCTCAAACAATTCTTGCAATCTCTTTCGCGCCACGAGCTTCTTGTTCGAATTCATCCAAGAGGGAATTCCTCGTTCTTCCCTCTCGTGCTATATGAATATTTTGTCTCGTTGGTAAATTCCACAAATACACACATTTGTAGCTAAAATACTTGTAATTTGATATCTATATACGATCAACTTATGTTATTTTCATCCATCCAAAATAGCAAAACATTAAAAGTTTAAAATGATCTGCTGCTCCTCTAACCTTTCCATATTTTGCTCATGTCTCGAATTTTTATGAATGAATTTGCAATTTATGTCTTTCGTTGAGTAATTAATAAACCTCTTTTGTGCTTAGAAATTTGCCAAATGGTGAAAGAAGATACTCTAAGACACGTGTGAGTCGTCTGAGAGTCACCACAGTTCTTCTCATCTCTCGACACGTGATAATTAATGCAAATACGCACATTACGCAAGCGTTTGAGACACAATTCCGTCCAGAGTGCCACTATTAATCATTTTGAGGCTTTACGAGGAAAACTTTCTTATCAGTGAGATCTCTCAGTCCACTCACTGAGTTTTATTATTCAGTGAGCGAAATTAAACAGACACTTTTCTGCAAATGATTTAATTTGCAGTGTTTTGAAGTTTAAAAAATAAAGGGAGTTTTTCAAACGTCTTAATATTGCTGAAATTAATAATACGAATTCAACTTCAGAGCAATAGCCTGACTATCCCACGGAAAATTCGTTTAGTTCAGTCTCACCTTTCAACCTAAATATTATTTATTGAATCATGTTTAAATAATAATTAAATTTCCGTGGAATTTGGGGAGCGCAAGAATGATTGGCTCGTGGAAGGTGCATTTGAAAGGAATAATGCAATATGACGGGAGTTGTAATAATTTTTCAAAATGACTGTCACGAATACTTGCTGGTGTAACTCGTGAAAAAATTTGCTTCGACAAAATCGTGCTCATGGTGGAAAATTACAATAACTCCAAACATAATTCGAGGCAGTTCTTGTGGGGGCAAAAAGGGGGGCAAAAAAGATGCATAAGATTTTTTTTTCATACATATATTGTTCCTCTGTATGGCTCATAAATTTCTCTCGTGATTTCTGCAGAGCATTCCACTGTGTGGTAAATCTGCAAGTCGCAAGAGACTTTATTGGGATTGTAAATGATGAAAGATTGGGGGATGAGGGTTGTTTAATGAGAAGTTTCCAGCATCCAATTCCATTTAGCACCATTGATGTTGGCGGATGGTGTTTGGACATGGGCTTCTTGCATATGGAATTTAAAACCGCGCCACAATTTGTGTATTGGCAGTAAAGAAATGACTATAATTGAGTCATCTACGGAGATTCTCTTGGCTTTTCTTCTCCTCCTCTTTGGGTATCAAGAGAGTCTGTGTCGCTTCTCCAGAGACTTTTTTGAATACAATGTGTATGTGACAATCCACTTTGTCGCCCCCTGTGGGTGATGCATCTCCATGGGGATAATAAATGCACCATTTGTCACATTTTAAAGCGCAAAAGGCTCAAATGTTTATTTATTTACATACATCGCATCAGCAAATGTAACGCCATGCACAACGTGGAAAAATATTCTCTTTTTCTTCTTCTTTTTTCCCTCAGGGATTTCCTCTTGATGCTGATGTGCTGAGAAATTTTCTGGGTATTTTTAGGAAGTTCTCCGAAGCTGTTTTAGCATCCTCCATGCTGTGGAATGTGTCAAAATTGCATTAGTGGGTGTTTCTTTCCTGACTTGATGTGCAATTAATGGATTTACCGACAGGAGTTCCCTTTTTTGCTCTCTGGCAATTTTTTTCTCCTTCTCTAATGGAATTACTGAATTATCACCTTGATTATTCATTCTCATTTTACTCATCTTACTGATCATCAATTGAATAACTGTTAAACCATTCATGAGCTTTCTTCAATGAAATCGGAGCTTTCATGACTTTATAATTATTTCTCTCAATGAATTTTGAAAGCACAATTTGTTAATTTGTTGACGGGAAGTACGCTTATTAAATACAATCATTAATCAAATGCGGAAACAAGTCATTTCATTCAGAACAACAACATCCACCAAAATGAACATCTCCTCTCCAAGAAGCACATCAGCAATTTGAAAAAAGAAAAAGAGGTGCACTCACGCTGAAATGCAAAATGAAAATGGTAGAATTAGAGACTATTATATAATTGAAAAAAGAAGGTTAACCAACTCAGTGTTAGAGAATATTTTACCTATTCTTCCTTTGGTCTGTTTTTCTTACTTTGCTCATCTCCAAAATCACATAATTAACATTTTTAATTTTCCACCAAACACACGCATTCTATTGAGCTGAGCCATTTTATACATAAAATGATTAATGTCGTCAATTTTATAGTTTTATATGTGTTAGACACGGATTTGAACATCATTATCAGGGATTTTTTGTGTGTCCGCATGCTCGCCTTTTTTTCATCCACACAGACAATAAAACGCAATTAGAGACACTATCTCTCGTCCACTCCAGAATGGATCGATAGTAAAATCACGTGAATAATTAATTACCATCGGAGGACAGAGCTGAATGCTGGAATTGGGTGTATAAAATTCAATAAAATAAAATCCGATTTAATTGTGGTGGAAATCGATCGTGGAATCAATTTAATTTTCGAGAGGGGGAGGGAATCCAATTTAAACGATATATTTTCTCTTTGACCAGAACCGGGAAAATGAGGAAATTGAGCAATGAGTGAAATTGACAATTTTTCACCCATTTAGAATCGATTTTCCATCCTCTTCGTGAATATTTCTTTCGCGCCTCCGACCTTCATAATTTAAGCGGAGGCGTTTTCTATAGCATTTCATTCTCGGCATTTCATGGCAATATTATAATAAATTCTACATCTCACACAATTTTTCAATATAAAGTAGGATTTAATTTAGGAGAAATAGTTCAAAAGAGCAAGAGAGCTAGCATGGGAATTAGTTGGGTGATTCTTATAAATTGTAGGTTGAATTGAATGAATGTTATGGCTACTTGTAATTCAATAAATAATGGGACAAAATAGCTACTTTTATTCTCGTAGAAACATAAAAATGTCTATGTGGTGGCAATTAGATGGAGGAATTTTATTAAATTACATATAAATATTTATGGGAAATGGTACATGTTGAGCAAGAAATTGATTTTTTTCTCTCCATTAATTAGATATGGCACTAGTAAAAAAAATAATTATATTTTCTATACTTTCGAGGTATTTCATACTTTTGAATTTCAGATTCATTTTAAACGGGTTTTCAAGAAGTTATAAAATTGTTACAAAAAATTATTATTTGAAAATTGTTTTAAATTATTAAATGAAATTGCTAAAAAAGTCTGAAAAACATTTATTTTTTTACTAGTGCTGGGAATATTTGTTAAAACGGCCTCTTTAATTTATAAAGCATGATTTTACCTAAATTTTCCCGCGCCTGAAACTAACATTTCAAGAGTCAACAAGGAAAAGCTCAATGAGGAAAAAGACTCGCCACACCCACACACCCCACAATGGTTTCAGCTGGTGAAATATGAAAAAGTGAATGGTGAAAATGTTAATTGTAGCTCGGTGAACTTTTCCACGGCGGATCATGAAAGACAATTTAATTTTTCATTTTCCAACCCCTGCGGAAAAATCGAATTTCCACGGAGGGTGGCAACAAATATCTCCCTGTGATTTGTGATTATTATTTAGAAGTTGAGCATATGCTATCCATCATTGTCTAACCCCTGTTTTGCCCTTAATAGCATTTCTACAATTCCCGAAAATGCTTTTTCCACCCCCCAAAATGAGGGTTGTTCATGGTGTGTGGAAAATCTCAGGGAGTTTTCTCTGTGTGTGTGGATTTGTTCATTTTCATTGGATTTTCGTGGGTGTGGAAAAAGGGGGTTCGTTTGGGTGGGAAAAGCCCACAGATAAACGCACCCAATGGATTTAGATATGTATCTCATGTGGAAGGGAAAAGCTCCCTTGACATCTAAAATCCCTTCTCATCCAAACAGAAAATTGTGTTTGTGTGTCTGCCAGTGACGGGTATTTCGTGTGCGGTGGATGGAATTTTCATCTCCGCCCTCCATCTGAAAACCTGTGGAAGTTCCTCTGCCTCAGTGTCCAAGAGAAAAGTTTCTTTTTCACTTATACTTTAAATAACAATGTCTTCGTCTGGAGAAACAATGTTTGCAATTGTTACATTCCTTATGTTTGGAGAGATAACGAAGTTGTTTTAAATTGACCGTTTTCTAAGAATTATAGCAGATGCAATTTTAACGGAAAGCTACTATCTGCTAGAAATTGATCTACGACTTTTTTGGAAATTGCAAAGTTCCAGTTAACTGGAAGGAGTTTTAAATGAAAATATATCAAAAAGGAACGGAGATATCCGTTTTAATATATCAAAAACTGCTAGAAACCTTCAATAAATCTTCTAGAAATCCTACTAGAAAGCAGCTCAGGGAATGCTTATTACATTTTCAAAAGTGCTAGAGTTTCTGAAATTTCTCCTTATGATTTCCGATTTGTTGAAGCTTAAAAATATTGGTGGAGGGTAAATTTATGCTGCACCTTTCGCTGAATAAACCATCTGAAAATCAGATTAGATTTGAGTCCTGCGCGCACTCCTTTTGAGGATGAAATAGAGCCCATTTATAATGTTGATTTTATACGTGAAATTTATCACTTTATAAATTTTCTTGGGACTCTCCATCGGCCTCTGTCTCAAGCCCTTCGACGGTATTTTGAGACTCATAGTCACAGGGAGGGTCCTTTGTTGCTCAGCCATCCATTGTTCGTCCACCCTCAAGAGTCAAAGTCTCGGAAGGACATGAGAGGCACAAAAAGGGAGAAGTCAATAATTCTTAGGCATGAAAGGCGTTCCTCCAGGACCAATTCGTGGAAACGCTATTCGCCTCTTCGTCACGCACTTCACGTTGAGTCTCTGGGTTAATTTGTACAAGATAGATAATATTTGGCGCGGAGATAGTAATACTTCGCGATAGTGTGTCAACAGTTTTGATATCAATATTTTGATCAACTTCAAAATGGAAATGACACAATTTATCGTGAATTTTTCTCTCATGCCATTCGTGATCGCAGCGACTTCAATGGGATAAATTGCCATCGAGCGATTGGTTTTCATGAGTTCCAATAGCTCAATTCAAGCCCAGGCCTTCCCTTTCGGTGTGCCGGTGAGAAAGAAATCCGCAAAATGGGAGGTGGAGAAGCAAAAGTCTTCACGTTGTATGTGTGAAAAATTTACGATCTCAGTGTAACAAGTTGTCTTGTCTCATGTTCAACTTCTCCCATGGAAAATATGAGAATTGCCTCGCGAAACATGGGCTCGAGGCCAAGACATGTTGAGGAGCGAATTTAGGGTGGAAGCCACATTTTCTAATTTTCTCATACAACACAGAATTTTCCCACCATTTTCTAGAGAAAGTCCTCACTTAATGGATTTCCTCTTCAGAGAGAGAGAGTCTTGTTTTATTGCCTAAAAAATTTCAAGTTGAAATCTTTAAAAGTTTAAGATCTTTATCTTACAATGTTTTCAAAGAAAAGTTTTTTTTGGGAAATTTATCATTTCTATGCAAAAAAATGGTGATTTAAAGTTTGTCCCTGGAACTTTACCACTTTCCATAACACAAATCTACGAATTATGCTCGATGGAGATGATCGATGATCGAGAATCCCGGATTGTGTGCGAAACGAAAGAACAAGACGGAGTCAATCGATCGAGTGAATTCCAATAAATAACTTGTTATATTTCTCTCTCCACCATCAATTTCACGATATAATGGCTTCAGAGAGTCGAGAAATGAAAGCACATCCCAAGGCGGAATTTCCATTTTCATTCATAATCTAATAATTTGTACTTTTGAGGCAAATCACCCGAGCATTCTTGTTTCACGCGCGCCTTCCGTCCTCAACGGTTTAGGAAGGAGTAAATACAAAAATATTTCATTTGCAAATGCTACAAGAATTCTGTGGAAAATTCTTGAGGACTGCGCAAACGAGCAGGTATGGAAATTCCTCAATTTTAAACTCCTGCCAAATGGAGAGGAATATTTGTGTGTTGTTCAACAACACGCGTGAATATCTTAATGGACATTCTCTGAATACTTTCCTTATTGTTCTAACTCGCAGAGAGATATTGAGGATGAATTCAGATGTAGAGATTAGATTATAATGCCCATATTTGAATAATTTTAATCAAAAGAGGTCCAAAATCACCTCATCCTCCCCTATTGCCGCGACACCACCAAATATTTCATCCACGAATTTTGTGTTTTTTTTCTACTCCAACTCTCCGAATCGGGACAAATTCTGATACAGGTGAAAGAGTAAAAAAATTACACTCTGGAGAATAATAAAAATGATTTCTTTCGGACTCTCTGGGCCGAAGGAAAAAACAGTCCAAGATATTCTCGATGGAGAATTGGTGAGAGAGCGAAACAGAGACTACATAAAAATTTATAGACATATTTTATTAATATTAAAACACGATGTCGTGTCCACAAAAATCGCCGGAGAATAGAATGGGGGGAAAAATTAAAACGATTAAAGCTATAAATTATTCTTAAATGATTTGACAATATTTTATCTTTTTTGATTTTTCTCCTTCTCTAATTTTTTTCTGTTCTCTCTCTCGTTTTCTGTGGGTCCTTTTTGTCTATTGATCCGAGGCATGATCTTGGAGGCTTCTTTTTGAATCTCGAAGAGAAAAATGATAAATAGTCTCACAGTGATTTTCAAATATCAGGACGATTTTCCAATTCCTGGAAAGAGTAAAAATAGTAAAAATCAATTAATTTGTTCCCATCAAAGTGATCATGATCTTCGGATTGATATCTCTCGAATTAATCTGAGGTTTTCGACAAATTTGTGAGACATTCTCGCAAGCATTCTGCTGCGATCTCGATGGGTAATTTTGCTGTCAAGTCCAATTGGCAGGAGTCATCACCTTCGAGAGGGAGAGAAGACGCATGGAATCCCTGGAAAAATTTCAAAAATGTTCCAACCTTCCCATTCGATGATTTATGGGGCTTTTTTGGGTGAAACGTTATTTTTTTTCTCCTCCTAAAGTTTCTCTCTCTTAACATTTCTTATACTTTTCATCCGCAAAGTCGTTTTGCTCTGGAGTAAAAAAAAATATGAATAAAAAACCGGAGCAAAGAATAAAAAAAATGCTCAAAGAAATGACATTGAACTTTTTCATTTGTCCAGTTCAAAAAAATTCCTTCTCTCTGGATCTCTATTTGCCAAACATTTTGGGATGTTGTTCTTCTTTTTCAATTAAATCTGGAGTGTATGTGGCAGTGAGAAAGAGTTGACTCCGAGTCCCGAGCATAAAACGATAAAAATGGGTCTTTTATTGAGTGAATTTTTTTTTCGTGTTTTGAGGTGAAAAGAAAAGGAAATACATTTAAACAGGGAACCTTGACTCTCTCGCCTCATTTTTTATGGTACATCCTCATGCCAATTTTATTTGTTTATATGGCCCTCTCCTCACCAGTTCCTCTGACTCTCCGGGATTTCTTGGTGAGGAGGGAAGAGTCTTTTATGGTCGACCAAATGACGGGATCAAGAGTTACTGTCTTGACTGATTGCTCCCCAATAAATTGTCCAATTTATTTATTGTTGGTGTTTTCTCTTTTTTTTCGTAGGTGAGAAGCCATTCAAGTGTGAGCACGAGGGATGCGACAGGAGATTCGCCAATTCATCAGACCGGAAGAAGCACTCCCACGTTCACACCTCAGACAAACCGTACAATTGCCGCGTGAACGGATGCGACAAGTCCTACACGCATCCCTCATCCCTAAGGAAGCACATGAAGGTGAGATAATTAAATTATTAACATATTTTTAGTCAATTTTTAGAGAACGGAAATCTTAAAAAGAATTGTTTAGAATCATATCAAAAATCGTTGAAAATTTAAAAAAAAAACTCCAAAAAGGGCTTTTCTAAATCAAACATCATTCTTCTATTACGCCATCCAAGAAGATGTTACATTATTTGATTAATCTATAAATAAATCTTCTATTTAAACCATTTAAAAGACCATTTAAAAATCAATCTCTTCAGACGTCCAATAAAAGGAAAGGGCATTGTTGACTCGGGAGATAAATGTCGAGTGGTAAAATCCATTTCTTTAGCTCCTCTTTGCTCTCCCATCATCCCGTGAAAGCAAACAAATTCGTCTCAATCACGAACTCAAGAAATTACACGCCAGGATCTCCTGCTCGACCGTGAAGATTTAAAGAAGAAGAAAAAAAAATCTTATACAATTTTCCATGATGCGTAACACGAGTGTTTGTCTGAACAGGTGCACGGGAGTCTGGGGGAGAAGTCGCCGTCCCACGCCTACGACAGCGATGGTGAGGAGTCCAGCTCCTCCAGTGTGATCACCGGTGGCACCCAGACGCCGCCCACGACGCGGCTGGGTGCGCCGGTGGACAAACTGCTCACGCCGTCGTCGATCAAATCGGAGGCTCATCACTTGTCGCATCCGCTGCACAGCAACAACAACAAACCGCCGCCGGCGCCGTACGGGCCGCTGGCGCCCCACCAGACGCCGCCCGTGTCGTCCGCCTCATCCATGCTGGTGGGTCACCATCAGCACCACCTCCTGTATCACTCGCAGCATCCCAACGACTGGTACCATCACCATCACTCGCCTAGCGCTCCCGCCGCCGACACCATGACGCACCTCAACCACTTTAGCCATCACCATCTCGTCCATCACGGCGCCGCGACAGCCTACTGAGCGCCCCAGCAATCCTATCCCCTATAATGACACCGATTTGTGCCTCCGCTTGACCCCTCTGGACAATTTTTAGCCTCTGGACAAAATGACGACTTTTCCTCGATTTTAGATGATAAATTTGAGAGTCTTTTCCTGCATGACGATTTAGAGAATTTGCATTAAAATCAAATACCCCAAATTGACGACTTGATCCGCGAGATTATGATTTTGCTGCCTGATCCCCAACGCTAGTGGATAGAAAATATTGACAAGATATTAATTTATTGCAAGTGTGATAAAATAAATAATGTAAATAGGATGAATAGTAATTTTAATTTTAATGTTGAGGGTGAGAATAATAGCAGTGATTAAAGTAGATTTGAAAATTTAAAAGATTTTTTTAATACATATTAAGCCTCTGTCACACGTAAGTATTTAGAAATGATTAATACTTCAAGATTTAAATCATTTCACTGATTAACGTCATTATTAAATTTGGTTAAATTTAGCGGAAACTGCAAATTATTTAGCATTTCTGCAGATTTTATATATCAACTTTAATTTTCAATTTTCCCGTAATTTAAAAGATAAACTGATTTAACTTGATCCAATGAAGAAAAATCTTAGAAACTGGTTAAAAATAGACTATTTGCTTATTTAGATAATTTTCTTGTAAATTCTGATATATTGAAATTTTTCTATCTATTTGATACTCAAATTTGTCAAAGTCGGTGTATCTGAGTGGAAAATCAGTTTATTTGTGATGTCATACGGCAGTAATTTTGTCAACAGTTGGTTTTTAGCGGAAAATGTGAAAGCTTTCAACTGTAAGAATCTCTTGCTGTGTGACAACACCATAAGCTAATAAATCAATTAAAAACTTAATTATTTTAAATATACTTACATGTGTAGAAGCTTAAAATCTTTATTTGAGCAAATTTCCTTAAACATTTCTATCAATAGATGACGCTTTCCTTTTTCCTTAATTTATTTTCTGCCTCTCCTTTAGTTTTCCAATACCTTAAATTTTTTTCAATTTCAATTTTTTTTTGTATTTTTCCTCACATTTTTATGAAAGTCTGTGCACAAAACAATCACAAAATTATTCTCACCCATTGACTCTCGCGTTTTTGATCAGATGAAATTTTGTCGAAAATTTAATTAATTCACCCCCTTTGAATTGGAGCGTCACGAGACACAAAAGGACGAGTCAGTGAAAATTTATAGATGAAATAATGGAGTTTTACTATAAATAAAATTTATTGTAAATTGTAATGTTGTAAATAACAATTGAAAAAAAAGTAATTGAAAGAAATTAAAGTATTGTGAATGTATTATACATGAAATATATTATTATTATATAAATCCGCACAGTTTCGCCCGTTAACCGTTCGTTTTTCCCAGCAAATACGCGCGCTCCTCCCGCGAAACGGGAGCATGAGGAGCAGCCACTTGCTTTGCCAGCTATATGCAGTAATTGATGGCATTCACTGAGGTACAAGACTCTCCATATGGGAAAATGGCAAAGGCGATCAATGTGGAGCAGAGCTATATTTCTCATTTTCCCAGCAGCTCACAGTTCGCTTGCAAGAGACTCCAATCAAAGCGATCGATTCATAATTAATAATAATTCGTTCCGTCAATGGTTCTTGGCTATTTGTGGAGAGAAAGAGAGAGAGAGAGGTTATTTTATGAATTTATGGAGGAACGTGGAATGCACCGAACGTGGTGCACAAACCAATTTATCCGGACGTGGAATTTATGACTCGCAGAGAATCTTGCAAGAGAATGGAGACACTTTGGCTTTCGCGCTCTTTCCTGGCGAGTTCACACACCGCAGCTCCATCTACCGGTAAGTAGCTCCTCCCACGCAATTAAATTATGCTGAGGCAATAATGATTTTCCACAATTTCATGCTCTTGCATGCCGAAAATTAGAGCCTAAAGCTCATTTTTCACGCGACTATTTATACATCATAAATATTTTTTT
Organism: Phlebotomus perniciosus; assembly: GCA_918844115.2. NCBI lineage: Eukaryota > Metazoa > Arthropoda > Insecta > Diptera > Psychodidae > Phlebotomus > Phlebotomus perniciosus. The sequence continues at coordinate 49,165 of CAKKOB020000167.1, read as the reverse complement.
TATTTAATAATTCATGAAGATTGTTCTTCTAATATTATAAAGCGTCGTGTTTACGATGACCAGGGACTTTTGTGTGAAAGAAAAAAAAACAGTTCCTCATCCAATTATTTCATTACACGCCATCTTCATCGTTTGGAGTGTTGATTGTGGAGCAATAAAATCACCTGATTATGCGAATGCAATTAGAGAAATGCTCCACAATCATCTTAGATTCTAATCGCATTAATTTCACATAAAATTTTTCCGCTGAGAATTATATTAATTTAAATGATTTGGACCAGAAAACACCAATTGCTGCACCAAACGGTCAACTTTGACTCCTTTGGCAAGAAAGTCCCTCCCTCTGGTTTTAGTTGAGTGACCGTTGAATTGTCGAAAAGGCGATCATTGGATCGCGCAAGACATATTGAGAAAATTTATTATTTTCCTCCTGCACGCTTTTTATTTCCTAATTAGAAATTTATTAGTTGAACGACTCGTATGAAAGCCAACGTCGTGTTTCACGATAATAATCTTACGCTTGTCAAAATGGATTTGTGTCGAACGAATGAGGAAAACCCAAAGGTAAGTCAAAAAAGTTGTATTCATGAATCATTTCTTCGCGAGAGTTTTCTTCGCAATTCTCACACACTTTTTGGTGAAAAAATGCGGTAAGTTGTAAATGAAAAAAATATTTTCCACCACTAGGTACGAAGGCGTTAAAAAATTCTTTAACATATTTATGGTTAAATTGATTAATTTTAGTGCCAGTTTAAAAAAAATAAAAGAAAATCCTAAAATGGGTATGTTCGACAACTAATTCGTTGCTCATGAAAGGGCAAAGAAAAAATTCAATCGCCGAATTGCATTGCAATAGCTCTTTTTCTGCCACCTTTAAATTCACCTTCGAGTGAGAAATAAATAAAAAAACAGTAATCAATAAATTGGGCAATCAATCAGGAAGGTGATCTTGTACTGTACATAAATATTTGGCCACAGAGTGTTGATTGAATAATTCCTGGGAAAATCCTTCGCTGTCCAAATAAACTTTTGCCAAAACACGGGAGGAAAAGTCGAGTGGCACCCAATAAATCACGGAATTGCTCAAGAAAGCGCGCCAATAATTCAATCAGTACTGCGAAGAATCTCGTGGGCTCCGCGAGAATCTCTTGCCCAATTCATATGTTTACGTGGGGAGCGAGATGGGGAGCCGTTTCCCGCCTCTTAGCCGTTGGCGCGGGAAAAAAACGAGGAGCTCAAGTGAACCGCCTTCCGCGTGAAAGAAGGCGGAATTCACTTTCACACGCGGCAGGTGGATTTCGGTGGACAATTCCAGCAGGTAAATCATTTTCATCTGATCGTCGCGTTAATTGCATGTGACACAAATTCCACCGTATCTCCTGTTTCAATCTCTTATTGGACACTTGTTGCGACAATTAATCTCCCAGAGATCGATTGTCACCTCAACACAAAACTGCGAGCACTCAAAAAGAGCCTCATTGGCCTCATCTCTTTAAACATTGGTGCTGAACCTCAAATCTTGTCCTCATCCATTGAGAGTATTTCTTGAACGAAGAAGACAAAAAAGCGCCAGAAATATCGATACATCGGGAGAGATTCTCACAAATTTATAGACAAGCACGAGAGGGAGAAGTGTATAAAATAATAAATTTATATTCATAAAAACCATTTGAGAATAAAGAGCGTTTTTATATCGCCAGGAAGATTCTTCGCGTTGTCGATTTATTGTGGGTTGTTTGGGTCTTCGCTCGCTGACCATTTTGTTGGTTTATACTCAATAATCTTGATTATTGTACTTTTTGAACATTTGCCTTTATCTCCAGTTCATATCAGCTGATTCCCCATTTTATACACCGAGTCTGCGAGTCTCTGTGTCTTTATTTTATTATCTCCAACTCACTCCACTCACAATCTCGAACAATATGTGCCAAAATACAGGTGAACAACGATTTACGGGCACTAAGAATTGAGTACGAATTTCTTTATCATTATGGAGAAAAATAAAATATTACTTAGAGCTATTTTATTGAATGAGAAACGCCAATCAATGTCATATACCTGTAGTAGGTAATATTCAAAGACGTTGAATAAAATAGATTTGTAATTCTGGGTAATTTTTCTTTAATTTCCCACCAGTTTGAAATGAGACCAATATAAAGTTAGCTCAAATAGAAAAACCAAGATCGATCCCCTATCAAATGCTCGTGAGTTATTTCGCTTAGGCTAGACTTGTTAAATTTTCAAACTTTTTAATTGCTTTATTGTATTGAAAATCGAAACAATTTGCTTAAATTATTGATGATGGAAAATATTTAATTGTACTAACACAGGTTTAATATTCATAATTCACCTAAACACCATATTCACCAAATGAAATCAATTGGGGGGGGGGTGAATATTGTAATTTTCTGCGCACTGCCAATCTATTCTTTTATCTATGATATAATGAAAGCTTTTCTTTATTGTGATATGCTCGAACTTTTCTCCCAAAAAATATACGGAAATTCAATACAAATTCTTTACTCAACTCGTCAAAAAGAACTCGCTGACAAGGCTGACAAGTCTTTACATACAATTGGTGACCATCGAGGACTCTCTGTACTAATTCGTTGCTCGTGAAAATGTGCGCGAATCAGAAAATAATTCATGATTTCGTGGCCTTTTTGTTTTATCATCTCAACCCGCAATATAATTCATATTTTCTCGTTCATATTTGTATAATGTAATATATGTATATAAAAATTTTAAACGATAACTGCCTGAACTTTCAGGTGGAACATTTTCTGTTTGTTTCACATGCGTGTGAAATGTTGTGTTTAGGTGGGCGGAGGGAAAGTGAAAGAAGATCTGATGGTGAATTCAATTGTGAAAATTGAAATGATTCTGATGACATGAAAAGAGATGAGCCCCACCTCATCCGCAACGAGGAAAAATGTGATAAACGATTCATAGATTCTGTCTGGTGTTATTCATTTACATGATTTTTGGGAGTTGCTGAAAGAAGCTCCACCGCGACGCGGGGGAAGCGTGAATAAAAGGCGAAGAGATGGATATAAAAACAGTTTAAAATAAATTTGTCATATTTATATGGCGAGAGCGATGGAACATGAGAGAGAGAGAAAATTATGAAAGAATTCTCGTGGATGTGAATTTATTGTCCAAAGAATTATGTGAGTCGATAACACTCATTCATTCATTCCTCCATTCATACAATTTTTAGCTGGATTCATCTTTTTTTCTCATCTTGTTTTTTTTTTTAAAGAAACATCACAAATGAGAAAAATGTTTAATTATTTCCGCTGTAAATGCCTAATTTATTCCCCGACACTTTGCCAATATGAATTCTCGATATGGCTGAGGAAAGATGATCCGCTCGCGCACGAGATGCCGCGAAACGGTGTCTGTAGAGAGTATCAATTTGGTGGAATTATCAGGAGAGGATTTGAATATCTTAGCCTCAATTAGGTTCATTTTCCAAAAATTCACCTGCATTGATTAATGAGATCAAAATTGAGCTTCTACAACCGTTCTCTGACGTCAGGTTTTGCCTTCCTGAGGGGAGTTAGAGCTCCAGATTTTACGTGGAATCCATATGAGTCAATTTTTGTGTCGAGAAACCTTTTAACCCTTTGTGGATCACAAGTATATCCTTATCTATATTTTTACCGAATTGTATGTAGGTACATATTCTTTTAGTTTTCATAAAGAGAAAACTAAAGAAAAAAATCAAACAATGACAAGTAAAGGATAAATAAAATAAATTTCTAAACAAATGGGACCTCAAAGGGTTAAGGAATAAAAAGTGGAAAAAACAAATGAAGAAAAATAGCGATGGGGAGGCCCAAAAAAGTGTCCAGACACAGAAATAAAATTTATTATTGTATGAGACAGGCTGGACTTTATAAATATTCAAAATTCCAATAAGAAGTAATAATAAGCAATAAAAGAAATATCCTCTGAAAAATTTCTTCTCCGAAGATCTCTTTTTTTTCTTTCATTTTTACCTTTTAACCCATGGACCGAGAGAGATGAATAAATTCCCGAAAAATGCGATTAAGGCGAGATGAGATGGAGAAGGATGGAAAATGCAGGAAAGACAAAAAAGTTTCGCGTCGGAGTTGTAGTTTTTCTTTTATCTCTATTCTTTTCATCTGCACTCAATATTGTCTTCTCGCATTCACGAGATTTTCGGATGATGTGGTATTACAAAAAATAATACCAGAGACGTTTGATTGGAGTCTCTTGTGTTTTAATATCATTAAAAATTAAATAGTTTCTCCTTCTAATCCTCATCACGAATCGCGCGCGCGCACCAAATTAAATTTCACTCGAGATCGTCATCGAGAAGTTGGAAGATTTATTAACTAACGTTGAAATTTTATTGTTATTGCTCGTGGCTCATAGAGTTACGAATAAAAATATGATTGATTGCCAGTCAGTGGTTGTTATTTTTTTCGGAGCATTAAAACGCCGAAGGACGGGCAGAGAGGAGCAGGGAGGGCCAAAAGGACACCCGCGACGCTAGTTTCAACCAATTTGACAGGGACAGTGAATTAATTTTCCACATTTTGTCCAGCATACCAGCAACTTCTCCTAATAAATAAATCATAAGGCCTAGTTTCCACTTCATCAAATTCTCTTGACTTTTTTTTCGGGGGATCCTTCTTCCCTGCAATTCTTTTGCTAAAACGTCTTTTGACTCACGCGGCGCCGCCACGTTCCAAAAATTTCTCAAGCACACTTCAAGAAATTCTCAATCTATCATTCCGTTCAGACTTTTGCGGGATGAAAATATGGGAAATCTTTAGCAGATTATATCATCCATTCAATTGGAATTCTTTAGTAAATTAGACATGCTGTTGATCACTAATGAATTTAATTTATATTCAAAATTATTCATTTTACAGACAGAAAAAAACTGCCCATAAAATGAAAAATTTTCATGCATTTCTCATAAAACATTTTATTTTAAATAGCAAAGCCATTAACAGTGAAATATTAATGAGGGGATATCTCAAAATCTTTGGTACTACAACTCATTTCGACACTGCAAAATTCAACGATTTAGCAAAAAGACTGTTAACGCCTCGATAAATTTAAATTTTTGAATATTTATTTACGATATCATAAAGTTAATTTCTTTTAAGAAATCCCAAAAATCTTAATATTGAATTCAAAAGGCGATATATTGGAGCTTTCGAGGGTTGGATGTTTTATTTGAAAGCCTTTCCCTTTCCTCATTCTTTATTTTTTCTTTCTTTGGAAAAAAGTGCTGCAAACAACAATTTTTCATTCGACAATGGAGTGAATTTTCCCAACTCCCACCCACACTTCCGTCATCGTTCTCTGCTCAAGAAAGTCAACCGGAAATTATATACACATTCACGATATTCTGTCATTTTTATTTATTCATTCCCCAATCGTTCGACTCTATCCCCCTTTGAAGCCACCCCAAAGCGAATCGGAGCGGAAGTGGGAGGCTGGGCGAGGGAGTGAAAAGCTCCGGAAGAGGGAATAGAGTCATTTCAGCAAAATACTCTCAATCTTTTTCACTCCTCTTTGTCGTCCTCGAGAGGGTGGAATAAATGATGATTTCTCTCCTCGAAAATTTTTCGCCTCGTTTGAGCTTCGAAACCGGAACGCTTTTCTTCTCATCGCTATCCGGGGCTAAAAGTTTCGTCCCTGAAAAGAAATCTTTCAGGGAATTTACATCTGTTACCATGCTTTTTCTTAGCTTTCCATCCCACCCACCCACTCGATGGGAGTATTGATTTGTGGCGACGAGCAGAAAGTTTCTTCTTCAGCACTTTTACCCTCCACTCGCGTGGATTCGCTACTTCTTCGCCCTGACACGTCTTTGGAGGAAAAGTTTACATGGTTTTCGGGTTTGAATAACCGTTTTTTGTAGTAAAAATGCTGTTAGATTAGGAATTCATTAAAGACTAATTTTAAAAAAGCTTTTAAACATTGAGAGCGCTCAACTTTGAATTAGGAAATAGTTTATTTAGGTGATTTCCTAGAATCCTATATGCGGGATGTATGAGCGCTTATGAAGTTTAAATCCTGAAAATACCAATTAAAATTTTTATTTTGAATGTTCCGGCCCAGGGGGGATATTATGATTAGAAGTGGTATATACTTTCAGTAGAAGTGCTCAAGCGTCTATGAATTTGGAAGTACTTATATACGAATATAATCGAACCAACGAAAAACAACGTGATAACAAATATATTATTTCAATTTTCAATTGGCGAGAATTCGATTTTACAATCAACTCTAAATATAATATTATATTTAATTTATTAGCCATTTCTCTCGATCTCTGACTTCCCCGTTGAGCCGCGATTTTCCGATAGACCGTTAACAATTTTCCAGCCAGTGAACAGGAGCATATTTCGTGGAATTCGGATGCACCCTCAGCGTCCACCCAGGCAGTATGTCTCATTTCATCTGCGTGGAAATGGCTCTTCATTTCCCAGCAACAAATTCAACTCTCGGTGTATCTTCGCCCGGGAAGAGTTTGTGTCGAAAATGGAATTCCATCTGGGCTTTGGAGTCTGTGATGGGGGGCGCCCTTTCCAAGGGGGTGGGTTTATTGCGTAAAGTGTCACGGGCAGAAACATCCCGTGTGTGCGCACTCGACATTTTCGGGGAGGGTGGAAAATTCTGGTGCTGCTGTTGCGGACAGGTGGAGTGAGCCACGATAATAGAGCCATGAGAGATAACATTGAAGTTGATGTAAATGCGGGGTCCCCGATATACACACCTCGAAATGTGTCTCCTGGGTGAAAGTGTCTGGGACGAGGGTGGAAACTCACCCCTCATGATGTTCCCGCCCATACAATTAAATATCATCATTTCTCCATGGATTCTCATCGGCAATCGAATAGCGCAAACACACGCGCGAAGGGTGGAAAAAAAGTTACTCCTCCACGTCGATGATAATGATGGGTATATGGAATATGGGATGTTTGAAAAAAGCGACTGTATGTGCTTCGTGTTTCTGACAGCGTCGTGACGTCGTCATCCCGGAGGAACATTTCCATTGTGATGAAAGAAATTGCAACAATTTCCTTTCCAGAAATCCATCCTCACGCACTGGGGCGGAAACCCATGAGCGACTCTCCCTTGCAACGTGCCAATTATGCAAATAGTGGGAAAATTCTATCTGTTATTTGAAAAAAATCTATCTGCAGGAAAATTAACCTGAAATACTAATTGAATGACCCCCAGGACAATGAATGAGGTAAGAATCCGTGAATTGTGATTCATTCCAACACTTTTCCATGTCCATGTCGACGTTTTCCGTGGAAGCGTGCAACCAGAAGGTATTGGAATTGGTGGAATTTCATGATGGAATCTCAGAGAGATTTCGATAGGGAAGGTGATAAAATCTTGTGCGCAACTTCAACATGTCTATTATTCGCGTTTGATTTTCTATTTGTCTCTCTCTCGTTCCAAGAGGCCAATGGAATATGTGAAATTTATGATGGTGTGGAAAAATAACTGAAATTTTGGTAACGGAATTTTTCAAATTTGAATTATCGGTTGATAAATTAAAAGCAATTTTGTATTTTGAGAATTTTTTATTAAAGAATTTTAAAGAATTTTTAAAGTATAAATTAGAATAAAATATTTTCAGAATTCTTATTTTCAGATATGGAAAAATTATTTTTCATTTATGTAAAATTTATTAAAAAAAAGTTTTTTAAATACAATTTCGAAAATTTTAATTATTTCTAAATTCTTTTTTCAATGAATAGGATGAGTTTGTAAAATAGATTAAGATTCTGATACAGAAATTTTTCAAAAATAATCTTATAAACACTTTTAGATTTTTGCTATTTGCGATTTCAAAAATTCACATTCTCAAAACCCGGTTTTTAAATTCGATACAATTTTTCAACTAACATTTTGAATCTTTTCAAACTCTTATGCGAAAAGTTCCCTCTCCTGTGAAATCTCCCAAAACGTGTTTCGAAAATGAGAAGAAAACTTCGTGACTCCAAATTTATCTATCTCTATTGATTGATTTTTCTATTTTGTCTCTGCCAAGATAAACAAAGTTCCGAGAGTGCTTTTTTGCCCTCCCTTCGCCAGGTGTTTCGCGTGTGTTTGTGAATCACCGTGGAAAACAACAATCGGGTGAGTGGCGAATGAAGAAAAAAAGCCATGGCGAGTCTGGGTGAAAAACCACAGAACAAAACAACCCACCCACCTGCTGGGTGGACAGTGGTCGAATTTCTTCGGTGTCTCACTTTTTTTTGGTCGTTGATGGAACGTTATGAAAAAGAGCGCCAGAAAAATTGGGACAGTGCCTTCCCTGAGGGAAGTCGAGAGAGACTTCCTGCTGACCAGATCCTCGCAGCTTTGATTGACGTTGAATGAAAAAAAAAAGAAACTATTTCACACCTGATGGGCGAGAAGAGGGAATTCCGCGGATGGCTCAATGAGGTGTTAATCAGAGGCAATTGGCCGTGGGGCAAAAATTAGCACTGCAGATCAATTGATGAGAGCGAACAGAATTCAATTAGAAATTCTTAGCATCTGCGCCTCTTTGCCAACCCCAAAGAGATCCGCATTGCCATCAGCCTCGTGGGTCCAATTAAAAAGTGCCGCGAGCAATGAAATTTTTGACCAACGTGCCATTAATAATTCATTCTGGGGCGGCTCTCTTCGAAAATATTCTTCTAAAAGGGGGGCCTGTTAAACAATATTATATAGAAAAAAATTGTCTCTCTCGCAATATGAGAGCATTCGCATAAATCTCTCGCTCCCGGTCATGCGAGGCAATATCAATATCAAAAAGCGCGATGTGCGGTAGGTTTGAGGCGATCGCAGCGAATGACTTGTCGCAATGTGATGGAAGAGCAAAAAGAGGCCATAGCACGAATTAATTGCTCTCCATAGAGGAAAAATTGTCCAAGATCTAAGACGAAGGTTTCTCCTTCAAAGACCCGCCGATATGGGTGTCAGGGAAAAACAAGGGGGAACTCGAATGTCCATTGCGAGGAATTTTTCCCGCAAAGGCCGTCCATCATCCCAAAAGAGGGGCTACAGATCGCGCAATTAAGGTGGAAATATCATCACGAGGGAATTTTTATGAAGATGCGAGAGACATATAGCGAAAAAAACCTCAAAGAACCCACCATGGCGTCGAGATGTCGTCATAGATACACGATGGCAATTTCATCGCCATTTTCCAGGCACGCAGAAGCCACCCTCGTCCCCCATGGAAAGCACAAAGAGCGTTGAGACGCGCGAAAGCAAAAGCGCGCGCAAAATTGTGCGTGAAAACATACAACAAAGGCGACTCCCCTTCGTCTGTGTTTGTTTCTTGGGGGGTTGTTAAACCCTCATTGCTGCGAACAGTGGGCGGCAAAAATGTTTCTCATATTTTAATTTAAGAAAATCATGACTAAAAATTATGTTTAGGGAGGATTGTCTGATATTAACTAAAACCAATTTTCTAATTAAACGAATTCTTTTATTTTTAGGTCAATTTTCAAATATTTATGTTTTGTAAAGATTAGTTAGGTTTTTTGTTAAAGGTAGATCAGTTTAATAGAGCAGAGAAGCTGGTGAAATTTATAAGAATGTTTTCTAAATAGGGGAAGGCGCCCCAGTTTGGTACAGCTTCTAGTTTGGTACAACACAATTTTTCATGCATTTTTCTTGAACAGAAGCTTACTATTTTTCCAGAGAATATAGAGCTTAAGGCCTACTATCATGATATAATAGAGTGGACTAGCTCCGTTTAAGAAAAATACATGAAAAATTGTGTTGTACCAAACTAGAAGCTGTACCAAACTGGGGCACCTCCCCCTACCAAAAAATTATATATTTTTCAGATTGTTTAAAATATTTATAAAGGAAAATAAGAATCAGAACTTTAAAAACAAATTTAGATCTAATTTTTTTATTCTTTTGTCAAGATATTTAATTTTTTTAAATGAAGTTTCCCAAGTAATTCGTATTAGGAATTCCCAAGGAAATGTTCACAACCAAGAAAATTTGAGTGAATTTCCAAGGACAAATTACGGAATTTTCCTCTACGTATAAGAAATTTCTATAGTACCTTTCCTGCAGGAATTTCACTTAAATTGTGTAACTACGTTATAATTCACCTTTTCAGCTATTCTTTTGGCTCTCACTGTACTTCGCTTTTCCTCAATCGGCGTTCCACCCGTAATATATTTATGCAGAAAAAAATCCAGCAGGCAACAAAAGGGAGAAATGCGAGAAGTTATAGTGGAAAATAAAAAAAGCAGTTTCTCGGCACGGAAAAGCTCTGTGGAAAAGTGCTCTAAAAGAGGGTTGCTGGATAAAAAAACCACCTTCCTGTGGGGTCTCATTTTTTTCGCACAGCGCGAGAGTGAAAATGAGTTGAGGTGCGAGACGGATTGAGTTGTTTCACGAACAAAACACCTGTCTTCACTCCCAAGATCTCCTGCTCCCTCGCGCCCAGGAAAAGCCATGGGCTTCACTCAAATGCCATTCAATGCAAATTTCATCGTGTTGTGTGGAATTTTGATTAACTCCAACCACTTGCCATGCACAATAAATTCCCTCAATTGCCCCACATATTTTTTTCTGCTCAGCTATTATGCGAAGTTTTATCAGCAAGAATATTTTCTTTCCTGCTTCACGCATTTTCATTCGGTTGCAGTTAGAGATTCTCCTGGGGTAATTAAATTCACGCATAAATCACTTACACTCGGATATCCACCGCAAGGAGGGTGCGAAGAGGAGGACTTTTTTTGACGGAAGACAACACATTATTGATGTGGTTTGGGGTGGGCTTTTTTCGACACGTGCCAGCATCATTTCACTGCATCTCCGCCAGACAAGAATGCACCATTCGAGTTTATTGAGAGTGAAATTATTCATTGTGCCCTTTGTGTCAATATTGGGACTGAGATTCTTGACTCCTTCCGTCTCACCCTCACAAAATTAAGTCTCGACCCTCGGAGTCAAGGGATCAACCGATTGTTGGTTGCGGAAGAGTTGGAGGGTTTATCCTCGGGTTATATCGATTATCTTGTAATATTATTTTTGTGTGAAGAGAGATGAGCTAAATCGGCTAAATGTAATACTCAAAGCAAATATTAAAATGCATAACCCGAAAAAATGGTCCATGCACTTTTTATGAAACTGATCCCAGATTCTGAAGCACAAAAAATAGAATATTTGTCTCATTCATTCATCTTCAATGCAAACAACTAACATTTAAAGTGAATTTTATCTGAAAGTTTTAAAAATTTGAAAGACTCTTGCAAATTTTTTAAATTGCATGATCGACTCATAAAAATTAAACTTTTTATTTTTTTCTTTAATTATTTTCATAATTACCCAGTATTTATTTATTTATTCTCTTAAAAATTTAACCTTTTATTCTGCTGTATAAACACTTTTTAACACATCAAATATTTCTTCTTAAAATTAACTCTTTATCGATGCTCGTAAAAATGACTTCAAAGGACAGTTGTATTCAAAATATTTATGGACTCGCGTGATAAAAAATGCTCGACGATCTCTAATGGTGGAACTTTGAGCCCTTGTCGTGGGGGAGAAATTAAAATAAATCATAAATTAGCTTTACAAAAGTCTTTTGTGAAAAATATCCTTCACGGCTTTCGGGGGAGTAATAAAATAAAACCAACCGATCACACATTCTCTCGCTGGAGAGACTCTTTGTCTGGTCGAGCGACAAATGGGCGCACCTGCTGCCCTTTCACCTTTTCTCTCGTCTTCAAATAAATGAAAAAGGAAAGTATCTCATTTTCCCTCATTCTGCGGGGCTTTTCCGCGATGGATTTTTCCCTTTTGGAAACACCTGTTCATCTCTCAGACGCGCGCAGTGAGAAATGTGAAAAGAGTGGCGATGATTTTTGATAAATGATCCGCACCTCAGCAAGAGTGGAGATGATAGACGATAATTTATCGTGTTTTATCTATTATTTATCTGGGCATTTTACTCCCAAAAAATCGCATTCGAAACGGTGGGCAAATGGAAGAATAAATTCAAACCAAATTGATCTCCAAGAATTGCCCAACCACCCAATATTGAGCAAGAGGCGAATGGAAAATGATTTGGTGGAATAAAATGTATTGAAATGGTTTGTTTCTCTCGTCTTCCTCACCCAAAAGAAAAAAAAACACTTTATTATTCATTGTGTTAGATCTCCTAATGATTTTTTGCCCAATGTCGATTTTTTTTGCTCCATCAGTGAAAGAAGAGAGAGATGGAGGGATTGTTATTGTTCAAATAACAAAAAGAATGCGGACATGATTAATCTATCGATGATATTTGGTGAGATGTTTTCAGTAGATTACGCGAGCAAGAAATTGTCTTGAAGCTCCTTCAGGGTTCTCGATCTTCTTCATCTCTCGAGACGTCTTGAGAGACCATCTCCGTGGAGAGATTATCGGAATTAACGGGCATTTAATCTTCAACGATCGAAATGGGGAATGTTCTTAAAACAAATTGGTTATCGCATGAGAACCACCTTTCTCTGCGTTTTGCAACACGTGACTTATGGTTATGCCATGTTCATTATATGGATATAAAAAATATGAAGCATGAGAAATTATTTAGAGGAATGTGATAAGAAATCAAGAATGTTAAATAGATTTCAGTTATTCAATAGAATCGTATCAAATAATTAATTAAAATAATTTGGAGATTCTCTTGATGTTTGATCTTTTAAAAAAAATCTACAAAATAAGCTCATTACAATTGATAGAAATGAAATAGTAAAATTTTTTACTAAATTTTTACTTTTTTTTAGTTTTTTATAGGTAAAATTTAATTTGTTTTACTATTTTGATGATTCAATTTACTAGAAACAAATCAACGAAATAGTAGAAAAACCTATCGAATTTTAAAAAGGATTAAAAAAGGTCGAATAAATTCTTCTGAGACATACCAATGTCTTGTATAAGTGTTAAATTTCCATTATATGAAATTAACCTTTCCCCCTTGTAAAACAAGAAGATCCACCTGGTGGTCACAAATATGATAGATAAACTCTTTGTCTCCTCCCAGAAATGCCTCAATTTATTAGTTAAAATTCCCAGAAGATCTATAACACAATCACAATGGCAAAAAAAGGTACCACAAACTGAAAATTCCCCAGTGACTCGTCATCATCGTCCTCGAAAGTGAGTTTGCCATCGATTTAATAACATTCGCCTAAATCCACTAATTTGATATTCAAACGCGCGGGACTTTATTAATTTTTCATGCGATTCACGAATTGTGAGGAGGAAAATTTAATTTCGGCGCGGTTTCGAGTCGTCCCTCCGACTGAGATTTGCCAGAAAAGAGGAGGGTGTGAATTTCTCAAAAAGGGTGAGAAGAGAGAAAAGCGTCGCTCACAATCCGAGGGTTGTGCAAAACCAAACCAGAAGTTTAATTAAATGTAAATGATTACTGTTTTGTGTTTGTATTGAGATTTGTGGGTGTTTCGCCTCTCCCTTTGATATATGATGTTTTGTGGATTTCTTCAGAGGGAAAGTGTTCACGAGGATGTTCATGGCGCGCGCATAGGACTTAATTTGACGGATGATTATCGAGGTGATTGGGAGGAGAGAGAGAGAGAGAGAGAGAAAAAAAGCTTTTCTCAAATTGACAAATTCAATTAGATGGGCCGGTATGAGAGTAAACACCTTCTAATATTGCTTCACGGGGCTGAGATAAACACATCAAATTGATTTCAATGTTTTTAATCAAAAGCAGATTATCAGGGAATTATTCAAATTGGCAATGCCGAACATGACTGGAACAAATAGCGTCAAATGATGTCACCTATTAATTTTATGCCGCTTTTTTCTGCCTTCTCATGGCATTTTAATCAATTCTATCAACCCCAAGTCACCCCATATCAATCAGGAGTGTTCGACGAAGTCCCGGAAGAGAACTTCGATATTTTGGTTGGGGAAATTTAACCGTTTCATTTGATTTTATTCACCTTTTCCCGCCTTTTTTACTCACCTCTCGCAGGCTGCGCGGTGGTGAATATAGCAAGCTTTCAGGATCACGCACCGCGGCGTTGTTTCACTGCAATCTTGTCGCGATTTGTTTTGAATTTTACAAAATTGCGCCACATTTTTATTTAGCATTTTTGATAAGAAATAATTGTTTTAAAGGTAAAGATAAGAGCTTGTGTGATTGATTGACTGGTGAATTGCATGAAAATGCCAAAGGTAAATAGATTTATTCGCATTTTTCTTCAAACATAACCTCTAAATATGTGACTTGCCTTTCCGGGCGACTTCATTTTTCAGGATATCAGGTCATATTTTTCAGTATCATCCAAGTCTTCAGGCTCCTCCAAGTCTGCACAGGATGCACCAACTAAGGTATCGAAGTCAAGCAGTGGAAAGAAGAAAACTTACGTTGTTTCTAGCGATGAAGAAATTCCGCCTACTCCGGAAGCGCCACGAGTCAAGAAAGAAACTTCCAAGGGACATTCCAAGCGTCCCAGAGTGATTGATTCAGATGATGAAGATACCAAGGCTAAACCAAATTTGAAGAAGCTGAAAAATGATCAGAAAAAAATATCTCAAGTCCCTAAGAAGACTATAAAGTCTTTGAGCGAAATGTACGGAGATAAACCTGTTGAGATGATCTTTAAAAAGGAGAAAACTCCCAAGAAGAATGAGAAGGATGCTTTCCAGTCTGATGAGGAGTTTGAGAAAATGGTTTGCGATCTGGAGGAAGTCTCTAAGCCGAACATTTCCAAGAAATCTGAAGATAATAAGAAAACTCCTAAGAAATCTGAAGAGAAGAAGAAAACTCCCCGGAAACCTGAAGAGAATACGAAAACTCCCAAGAAAAAACTTCAGGAGAGCGATTTCCACTCTGATGAAGACTTTAAGAGGACTATAAAGGCGTTGGATATGAATGGGAAATATAAGACACCCAAGAAAACTCATAAATCGTCCACGGAAGTTAAAAAAGAAGCCAAATCCACCGAAAAAGCTCCGAAATCCACTGAAAAACCCTCCAAGGAGGCCAATAAATCGTCAAAGGATGCGAAGAAGGAAACCAAATCTCCGAAATTCACCGAAAAGCCCTCCAAGGAGACCAACAAACCAACGACGGAAGTCAAGAAAGAGACTAAAACCCCTAAATCTACTGAGAAACTCCCAAAGGAGGCGCCCAAGACGCCTTCTGAGGCTCTTCCGGAGGACAAGAAGAAACTCGCGGCTGTTTTGTATCAGAAGTTCAAGAATCGCTCCTCCTGTATCAATCCGGGAAGCAAGGAAGTCCCCGAGGGCGCTCCCAACTGTTTGGCGGGGCTCAGTTTCATCATTACGGGTATTCTGGAGTCGCTGCAACGTGAGGAAGCCACTCAGCTGATCAAGGATCTGGGCGGGAAGGTGATGGCGTCAGTTTCGAAGAAGACCGACTATGTTGTCTTGGGAGAGGAAGCTGGACCGTCGAAACTGAAGAAGATTGAGGAGTTTGGCACGAAGAAACTCACCGAGGATGGCTTGTTTGACTTGGTGAGGCAGAAGAGTGCCGGAAAACTGCCCAGGAAGTCACCTGGGAAGAGGAAGGTGGAAGAATCTCAGGATGTCGGAGGGAAGAGGATGAAGGAGGAATCTCCGAAGAAATGTGAACTCAATGTGACTGGAGATGTTGCTGGGGAACTTCCCTGGGTGGATAAATATTCTCCAAAGTCCAGCAAACAGATCATCGGGCAACAGGGAGCGGCCAGTAATCTCGTGAAGTTGACCAATTGGCTATCGCGTTGGTATTCTAATCACGATGGGAAGAAGAAGTTGCAGAGACCCAGTCCATGGGCGAAATCCGATGATGGGAGCTTTTTTAAGGCTGCCCTGTTGTCTGGACCTCCGGGAGTGGGCAAGACAACAACAGCGAATCTGGTTTGTCGCGAATTGGGCTTCGATGTGGTGGAATTCAATGCCTCGGATACGAGATCGAAGCGTCTGTTGAAGGAACAAGTGTCGGAGTTGCTGTCTAATAAGTCACTTTTCGGCTACTGCCACAACGCCTCGGTGGCGGTGTCCAAGAAGCACGTCCTGCTCATGGATGAGGTGGACGGAATGGCAGGCAATGAGGATCGTGGAGGAATGCAGGAGTTAATTGCTCTCATCAAAGACTCATCTATTCCGATCATTTGCATGTGCAATGATCGTAATGCCCAGAAGATGCGCTCTCTGGTCAACTATTGCTACGATCTGCGTTTCCAGAGACCGAGGGTGGAGCAGATCAAGGGGGCGATGATGTCTGTGTGTTTCAAGGAGAAGCTCAAATTGGCTCCTGGAGTTCTGGATGAGATTATCTCATCCACAAATCAAGATATCAGGCAGACGCTGAACATGCTGTCGATGCTGAATGCCAAGAAGGATAGCGCAGGAACGGAAACGGGGGGACAGAACTCTAGGAAGGATCTCAAATTGGTGAGAAATTATATTTTTAATAACCAGAAATTCTCTTACCCACTAATCTTTGTCTTCCAGGGACCTTGGGACGTCGTCCGGAAGGTCTTCTCCGCCGAGGAGCAACGAAAGTCAACTATTCAGGACAGAAGTGATCTCTTCTTCCACGATTACAGCCTGGGTCCGCTCTTTGTGCAGGAGAACTACTTGAAAGTGTCTCCGCGGGGACCCAAGGAGTTGGCCATCTTCAAGGCGGCCGAAGCGGCGGATTGTCTCAGCATGGGAGACTTAGTAGATCGTCGCATTCGCTCCAGCATGGCCTGGTCGCTGCTGCCCACGCAGGCCATCTTCAGTTCAGTCCTGCCTGGACACTTCATGCAGGGCTTCTTCACGGGACAGATCGAGTTCCCCGGATGGCTGGGCAAGAATTCGCGGAGGAACAAGAAGATACGAATCGCTCAGGAGATTAATGATCACATCAGGATTACGGCGTCGGGTTCCAGGGAGTCAGTGTGTCTGGATTATGCGCCGAGCATCTTAGCGGCCATCGCGAATCCGCTGAAGACGAAGGGAGCCGAAGGAGTACCGGAAGTGATCAGTGTGATGAGGGATTATCGCCTTCTCAGGGAGGATATTGAGGGTTTAGTGGAGTTGGCAGTGTTTCCCGGCAAGAAGAGTCCCCTGGATGGGATTGATGGCAAGGTGAAGGCTGCTCTGACCAGAACCTACAATAAGGAAGTCTCCCCGTATGTTTATTCCGCCGCTGTTGCTGCAAAGAAGAAGAGAGGCGGAGACGCCGAGGAGGGATTGATGAATGAGGAGGGAGAGGAAGTTGTTCAGAACTCGGAAGATGAAGAGGAGGATGATAAAATTGATAATGATGTGTTGATTAAAGCTAAGAAAAAGGCGCCACCGAAAAAGGAACTGGAACCGTCCACTTCAAAGGGGAAAAAGGCAGCTTCGGGATCCAAAGGAAAGGCGGGAAAGGCCAAGAAAAAGTAAAATTTTTAAGTTTTCAATTTAAGTTTTCAAAATAAAATTCCAAGTGTTGAATCATTGCAAAAGGACTTTATATAAATTAAGCATGATGATACTTACTAAAAATTTGTTTTCTCGCATTTTAAGATGTAATCAATTTACGACAATATTGGGATTAGTCGTACGACAGCTCCTGCACTCCTTCCTGCTTCATCATTTTCCTCACCATTCTGTTCGGTTCTTCTAGGTGCCGTGGGTGCGTGTCTCTGCTTAGCACCTGACGCTCCTTAGCGCTGGCACCCCAGTGTCATCTGGCAAGCCGTGAAGTTTTGTTTCCCTGACAGCGGGCGTGGTGCAAATTTTCCCGAATTTCCGTGGAAAAACTGTGCAAAAAGTGGTGAAAACACCTGAAAAAGCGAGGAGAATGTGAGTAGCATCGATTTAGCGTGTGGGCGAATGTGTGAGTGCGTGGAAAAGTGTAGAAAAAGGTGAAAACACCGAGGCCCCCATTGACTGCGACTATCATAAGAATTTTTCATCATCCGGAGAGGGGCTTTTCTCGCAGAATTTCCCCTCTTCCAAATGGGGGTGGGCGAACCAACACACAAAAATGGGTCACGAAGTTTCCCTTTGGGCTGATTCCCGTGGGCTGAAAAGTGGGGTGAGGTGTTGGTGGTCCATTTGGGCAGTCTTTCTCGTTTCATTGATTTTCTCTGGTGGGGCTCGCGGCGGAGTCACGTCACTGAGAGAGGCCAGAAAAAAGTGGGTCGCTTTCAGGTTCAACGAGTTTTGTCATCATCCGGACCGTCAAGACGGTCCACCCACCGCAGATGCTCATGTGTGGCTGGAATTAATCTCTCTGACACTCCCATGTGGCTCAGGGAAGATAGTTTGTCCGGAGATTCCCCAGAGACGCGACTCCGTGAGTAAATAAACAGTTAATGGGCGAGAAGAGAGACAAGACAGAAGCAAAGAACACAATCCCGTAGAATAAATAATTAATCATCTCTCGACCTGGAGGCCAGGAGGACTCAAAGGGGTGGGCTATAAGGAAAGGAGGGAAGAGAGAGAGCAAATGCGTTTGCGCCGGAGTATTCCTCTCTCTCCAGGAGACGCGTGGATCAGCGACTGAGTGTCTCAATTTGCATATTTCATCAGTTGCACTTTGGCCGTCGAGGCACAGCCGAGAAATCTCTTGAGTTCGGGCGATTCTGTGGTCAGAAAAGTCATTCGGTTGCAAAAAGTTTTTTTTTTAGAGGCTTTTGTATCTCAGCAGTGGAAGTCTTTTTTGGGCTTTTTAGGAGTGTGTTTCGTGTTTAATCACAGGGAGTGTTTCTGTAGTATTGGTTGAAAGAGTGAATGTTGTTATCTTGGATAGAATTGCACCCAAAAAGCTATTGGTAACATTTTTTTGTTCATTCATTAACACTTCAATGATCACTCAGCATATTTGGACAATAAAATACAATATATATTCGTTTGGGCTTTAATCTATTTAACAGAGAATGTCGACAATACACACAGTGATACTACTGTTTCGTTTGATTAGTTAAAATGCGATTAACATTAAAAAAAATTAAAACTCTAAACAAAATCCAAAAACAAATAATTTTCTGCAGAAGCGCAGATAAACTTATGAAAATTATGATGAACTAACATCTTGTCTGAAACCTTAGTCAAGACACATTTGATACAGCACGCCATCTATCGTTTGAAAATCTTTCTAGCAATCTGCAAAATTTCTCTCTTCAAAATTAAAGAAATAATTTTGTTTTGAGTACCTAATTCCTTATAAATTCAGAAAAATTTCTCATTATATCTCTTGTCTTTTACATACAAACTCTCGCTAAGAGCTTTAAGAGTAAAAACACAGGTTTTAATAATTAAAATGTATTTGTATCTTTGAAAAGTTAAAGTAGATAAATTTTATTCAGTCGTACATTTAAAATTGAGGCTTTTCTTCCTAGAAATCAATGAGAAACTCTCGTCAATTAGTTAAAATTAAACCAATTGATGTAACACCTAATTGATTTGCTGCGTGAATTCGTCTTTGAATTAATTAAAGTCCTATTGAAAGCCACAACATCGCACGAATAATTGAGGAAAATGTAATCAGTGGCCTCATTTCGGGGAGGGATTTGTGTGACAAAATTTTCGAGCGTCACTCCTTGATATTCTAATTAGAAGGTTGAATTTTGTGACGTCTCCAGAGACTGCGGTGTCTTGCATTATTAAATATTAAATTCACCAGACAATCAAGATGAAGAGCAAATTCATATTCTATGAGAGAGAAATTGGTGGAACATATGGCGGAGCTTTCAATTAATATCACCCCACATACATATAAAAAATGGAGAAACAATTCAGCAGAAAGTCAAAATGTTTTCGCCTCACTCGTTAGGCATTCTTGAGATATTTTCTTTTGCATTTTCCTTATCGTGCAAAATTTACTCTGTGCGCTTTTATCTCGCTAGTTTGTTTGATCATTCGTTGGGGCTTCTGAAAGAAATTCCTGGAGGGTGCACTTAATGTTCAGCGCGGCTCATTTCAAAATCCTCTCGAAACTGTTCAGCAGTTTAATTGCCAGACAGATTGACTGATTTTGCTGAGTCTCTCAGAAATTACGCCAACAGCGATTGATTGGCTGACAAGTTGCAAACTTTAACACTTCTTGAAGCGTTCTGGAAAAAATGTCTCTTATCTAAATCGCCGTCAATCGTTGGAGGTGCAATTAAATATGCTTATCACTCTCTGGTTTTTATCGTGGAATATGTTTTCGACACGCCAGAAAGACTGGAAGGGAAAATGTGATCATTGAACTCATTCAAGGGAAATATCCAGGAATTTTTCAGTTGAAACTGCACGAGATTATCAGGATTTACATATATTGTAATTTCAGGAATTGTCTAATGAAAATTCAACGAGATTTCCAATAGAAATTCCAATTGATCTTTATAAATTCTTAATCAGACATATTTTTTATGATTACTTCAATAAATTCAGAGGGATTTTTATTTAAAAATCTTTAACAAAAAATTGACAAAGATGTTCTGTATTGTGAGTAACTGGGAAAACCGTATGGTTTTTTCTTCTTTTATTGAATTTTCCCTCCCTGATTTTTTTTTATAACTGCCGGTATTCCTTCGAGTTTGCAAATTTTTCAATCTCATCTGCCACCCATTCCGCGCTTTTCCGCCCACCCAGTGTGTACAGGAAACAGCATGGAAGAGGGAAATGCAGAGGGGTTCGTGATGTTAAAGAAATTGATGTATAGAGTGAGAGTTTCAATCGATGGGCTCTGCTGAGGTTGATAAACCCTCCCTGGAAAATTGCCCAAAAGGGTGTGCATTGGGGACACGGGTAAATTCATTTCTGGAGGCGCCAAAAATAGACTTTTGGGGCGGGAGAGAATGAGCGAGAGGGAATTGGAATTTTATGTGAAACCCCACGCGGTAAAAAAGGGAGCGGAAAACCTGCATCTGCTCCAGACAAGTTCTTCCATCTGAGAATTTTTACCGCGTCGAATTTATTTACACTATGAGGAACATTTTGAGATAACTTCCAAGTCAACTTTAACTCCCTCAATCTTTGTTTATTAACTTGCGTTCCTTCACTCTTTCAATCTCGGAAGAAGAAGTCTCTTTTTTTTGTTGGTAAAACCGCCAGAGAAGCTAATTTTGGAAAAAAAATTTGCTTTCTCAGCAAATTCTCCGCTTCCATTTTTTTTGGGTTGGTGCTTGTGAACTCTCTTGATGTCTTTTTATCAATTTTCGCGTCACTTTTTTCTATGTCGCCTTTTTCCAACGTTCACCACGTCTTTTGCAACATTGTAACGGAGGAGATAAGAGACTCTGTGTGTAAAGATTTTTTTTTCTAGTCTTGCAAACTGTGCTAAATTCATAGCGATTCCGGGTATTTGTCACCTCTAAAGCTATGAGTTGTGGTTGCTCTGCTCTTTGAAAAATTCCCTGATATTGTAATGAAATATCTGGAGTGTTTTTATGCAAACATTTTTGTAACTGATAAGGGCTGTATAAGATTTATCAAATGGCGAGAGTCGTTCATCTCATGACGCTATGGAGAGTAAAATAATGTATAGATAAAGACTTTGTGACTTGCCTGTTGAAGGTCAGAAATAGATATAAATTCCTCCCACAGACATCTTTTGAGTTGGGATTGCCTCTTTTGGTTATTAAAAATGCTTTTTGGGTCATTCAGAGATGTTCTCGTTGAAATACCGTTACATAGACGGTGATATTATTTCGTCAGATGTTCATGAAACTGCTTAATTTTGAGTAAAAAATTAAGGTTTTACAAGCTTAGCCAAGACACTTTCATCTCAGATTGCCATCTAGTGAGGAATTTTATAATTATCTTTTAATTAAAATCTCAAAACTTGCAATTTTCTACAAAAAAAATGCAGACTTTGGTTTGTTTTATTTCTCTCTTCTCCATTGAGTCTATTTCTTGGTTTATTATATATTCATTTCTCATTTCTTATATCTCGTGCGACGTGAAGACATTTGCTCGCGCTGAAAATCAAAAGGAGAGCAAATGTGTTTGTGGAGGAGAAAAAAAAGTCACTGAATTTATAAACACATTTTGTCGACGATGTATTTGATTTGGGAAAAGAGATGGTAAAAAGTGTTTTTCATGCCTCTTTATTTAAACTTCTTCCTGCCATCATAATCGACCGTGATGGCATTGGGGGGGAGGAAATGTGTCTCGCGGAGCCGCAAATGGTTTCTTGGACACTTTTTATTATGTAATTATTTATCCTGTTAGAGGGAATTGGTTTCGTCTTTGAAAATGCGAGCTTCTCATTTTTCCCTTCTTCATTTCATTGATAAGCCATTTTGATGGAATGCGAGTGTGTTTGAGTTGAAGAAATTATTAAATTAGATCGAATTGATTGACAAAATGAAACTCTATTTATTTTTCACTATTTTCTCTGTCTTTCAGATGACACAGTTCTTTTGACCCACGACTCTGCTTCAATTGCACTTTGTCGGCTTCTTCTTCACTTTTTTTCATTATTTCTTTTTATTACTCCTTCTCACTCCCTATTTTCAAAACACCCAAAGAACCGAAAGAAAGAGAGAGAGACAGAGACAGAGAGAGGAGTTCATTGAAGCAAGAGTGTTCAAGGCGATGTGGCTCTGATTGAATTCCATCTTGATTTAGTGTCTGGGACGACACAGTGTATATGTGTTTTGTGGACTTTGATGTGCCAAAATTGACGTGAAAGTTCAATTTCCCGTGAAGAGACATTCGATAGAAAGGAATAGCTAAGAAAAAAAGTGCAAAAAATATGTCGCTGGATTCGATGGGACCCAATAAGGCGGGACGATCAGGAGTGCCGGGCGGACGGATGACCCACTCACTGAGCACTCCATCGGGTGTCGATGGAACACCCCCGACCATTACACACCATCGTGGCGGGAAGAAACTAGCCATGCGAGTACAAATGCTAGATGATTCCGTCACCATGTTCCAAGTCCAGGTGAGTTGAATTACTTTTGTATAAGCAGAGCAAATAGAGTTGAGTGAAACTCAAATATAAATTGGGATTACATTTTCCGGGGGAAAAAAACTGATTGATTAGCTTTTTAGACTATAGATAAATTACTTTTTGAATCGTGAAAAGTGTAAAATTTAAAGGGAATAAGAAAGTTTTTATGTTAGCCGAGATGTTTACCTATTTTGCCAAGACACTCAACCTTGGATGTTTTAAATCTAAGATTTTCAACGTTAGAAACTGCGCTATACTGTTTCGTATGATCGTTTATTTGTTATCAAAAGCATTTATTTTTAGAGTTTAGCTAAGACAACTTTGCCAAAAACACTTACATTGACATCTGGTGGGTAATTTCAGAAACATTCATACACAAATCGTGAATATTAAATGAGGTTTTTGCAATTTGCAAAACAGACACACTTCGGAAGAAGCTTTTATTGCACATTCCACTTGAATGAACTGAACAGTAGTTTGCATTATAATGATAATTGTGTATCAATTAAATATAGTGATATAAAGTTAATGATAAGTAGTAAAAACTAAATAAGAAACCTGAATAAGCTATAAAGATACTCCATATGGCTTTCCAATTAAAAGCATTTCACATACATTTTTCCTTATCTTGAACACTTTCAACTCTGTCCATCATTCAATCTAATTGCTAGCGTGGGTTTCCCTTGGGCGAGTGATTCAAGTGAAATGCGAGGGTTATAATGAGATTATTGTAGTCTCGTGAAATTCACCTCTAACGGGTGAGTTTTGTAAGATTCTCTTTTTTTATGTGAATTACCACATATTTTGGAGGAGGAATGACAAAATGTGTATATGGAGATTTTTTTGTGTGGGTTGCGAACCCGTTTTTCAAGCAGTATCACAACGACACAAGAGAAAATCCACTTGAGTTGCATTGCAAGTGGAGTTGTTGAAGAGAGATGCCACACAATTGAGGAAGTTGAATGGGTGAAGGCATTATTTATGAAAATGTTCTATATTCCAATTCAAATCACTTGTGAATGTGCTGAAATGCATAAAAATTGAATTAAAGGATTTATCTTTGTTGAAGAAGAGCTCTTCGTGCAATTGATTTTTAGGTACATAAATTTTTTCAAGGGTGTTCGCGCAATTAAAAGAATTTTCTTTCATTGTCTCTTTGTTGAGTTTGGGCCGTTTTAATTGTGTCTATGAGGAAAAAAAAAGAAGAAGACTTAACACTAAAGATAATTGAAGTGGCGTCTGAGTGAGAATCTCTTTCATCAATTTCAACTCGTTTTTTTGGTAATTTCGGGTGTATTTTGTCGAGGAAGAGAACACATAAGAATTGTTTGAGTAAATATTTGACGGATTTCCAGGGGGACATTTTCTCGTGTCCAGTTTCTTCTTCAACACTACTTTACAATGTTTAATATTTCACCAGAATTTACAGACAACTCATGTTGGCTGGTTCTTGTTGATCTTCCAAACTCATCACTGTCCCATGGCCAAATGATGAAAGATGGTCGTAGAATGAAATTTAACCCTTGTTAGAAAACTTTTACTCATTTATTGGGTTTGAAATTAACTTGGCAAATTTTGATTGATTCACACCCACGAGGGATTTAAGAGGATGAAAATGAGGGCATATACGTAATCTCATTTATTTTTGAACTAATTAGAATCAACAAATGCAATTTTGGATAATTTTCTCATGAAGAGGAGCTTGATGAGTTACTCTGGACGTTGTAAATGTGTTAAAAAGTTTTATTCAACACTTTTCAATGATAGTGAAAGTGCGATGAACTTCCGATGGTGATGGAATTTATAAATACTTATCGTGATTTTAAACAAACTCTAGGCATGATGATGTTGTATGTGTTTGCGTCATCATCAAAGTTTATTGATATTTCACACTAGATGGCATTCTAGCGTATGAATGTGAAGGCGTCTTGGCTAAACATTGGGAAATTTTTCGTATAACGTTTTTTTAATTGTTTATAACCTGAAATGGTTTAAAATTTAAATAATGTAATAGCTTTAAAAAATTCTTCACAATTCTTCTGATTCGATTTTAGTGAATGATGGGGTTTGAAATTGTCTGATAAAAAATTCATTTTCAATACTTTTCCGATGGATTTTTATGAGCTCCATCAATAATTCCTTCCGCTAAACATGTGAATGAAAAGGTGAGAGAAAACTATTACCTAGCGTGAGTCAAGGGAGAGATATTAAGACTTTCAGCACTTCCACAGTTTGAAAATTTTCAAAATTATCATTCAACTTATAATTCAAGAAATTCTGAATGAATCGCTAAAGCTTACAAAATAACTAAGAAGTTCAAAATTTTAAATTTGCTCATAAAATTAAAAAGGTTATTATGTAAAATGTAAATTTTACATTTTACAAAGCTCTAAACTTTTCAAAACTCCTGACTCGCTCTTCTGACTTAATATCTTCCCCTTGATATGAGCGTTTTGACAATTTCTCACTTTGTATGGAGCTTGGAAGTGGAAAATCGATAGTGACTGAGCGAAATTGTGACATAAATTCATCCCTTTCATTTGTTATTTGTCCAACAATAATAGTGTCGAATAACTCCGTGACAATTGCATGTTTCCTCTTCTTGATAAATTTCATTAAAGGTGATTATCACACTTGAGAGATATCGTCTACAGCAAGACTGAGAGAATGTTTCCAAGTCTTGAAATTGATTTCACTCAATCGAATAATTGCATTTCTGGCCAGAAGTTCCACTGTGTAACATTTTCGACATTTGGACCTGATACAAGTGTTTACGTCTGGAATGAACCACTTCTAATTGGAAGAGAGATCCAAATGGATTCAATTGAAAGTCTGCTGGTGTGAACACTGCAATATGCAAACTGCTGGACAATGAAGATGACAATTGGATTTTGTATTGTTTCGAAGGCGTGAAAATGTTAACGTTTCTCTGAGTTTGTTTACTTTGTTGATGGGGAAAGTGAGAGAGGGAAGAGATGAATGGAGTGCATTAGCTTCAATTAGTCAATTTATTATTATATTAGTTGAGAAATGTTACTTGCAATACAATTGCTACAAAACTGTTTTATATTGCTCTCATAATTCAATTTCATGCTCTGAAGATGATTTATACGAGCAATTTGAAGGTACCTTGCGAGGGATTTATTTTCCATTTTGACTTCCATGTTTGTCAAACGTTTATTTTGCAATATGCAAAAATTTTTCTCAGAGGAAATGGGATTTTCTTTTACTCACATATCTGAAAATTTTGTTAGAAATCTTATGGAAGTTTCCTCGGGCAACAAGAGAGATTGAGAATTGAGAGACACAAAAACATTTTAACAAGCTCTTGTTGGGAAAAGTTTTACAGGTAATTATAGGAATCCTCCGTGACGTCAATGCAGAATATGAACTTCTTTGACTTTCTGCACTTAACAGTGATTGTTTGGAATCTTTTCCTTGCAATTGATTGTCTCGGGAATTTCATTTTTGTTTCCTGAATTTTCATTTCAATGAATTTTCCATATCGCGGAGGGAATTTAAAACAATACTGCGTCATCCTCTTATTTCTTTTTTTGTGCGGAATATGGACTATTTTTCCTACATTTACCCCATTAACTTCTTCCTAATCCAAAATTCCGGACAGATGTTCTTGCTCGTCATAACTGTCCGGCCCGTTGTGAATGGCAATGTCAATACGGACAATTCCCCGCAGGTTAGTGGCTGGTGGAAACTTTTCACGATCTAATATAATATGTTGTCTTCGTTGTCCTTGATGTTGTAATTTGTCCCCAAATGGTGACAATTCGTTTAAGGGTAAACACGAGGCAATGAAAAACAAATAAGGATAAGGAGAAAATTGACGACTTTATATTACCTTCTTCAATGGACATCCTTTCTCAGCGATTTGTGTTGATATTTGATGAGTCCTTGAATTAAGAACTGGGGCGGGATTTCCCTGGTGAATTTATCCACGAAGGAAACGAGTATTTAGGCAAAGAAAGTTTATGACAAAATTTTCAAGACAACTTGTAGGTTACAGTTTTTTTTTGGAAGTTCAGTTTTGTTTTTCTTGACAAGAATGTCCTGAGGGGTTTTGTGCTGCAGAATCTAAGACCAAAGTATATAATCAAACTCAACGCATGAGACTTGTGAGTGGAAGTACGAATTACAATATAATGTGGGACAGATGTGAAGGGGCACCTAACTTTCCCAATAACTCTAGTTGGCAAATAAATTTTTAAAATAATAATGTAATTAGGAGTTTCGTTTTCTTTTTAATAAAAACCAAGAATTAGGATCTTATGTCAATTGTGGTCAGCTAATAGCTATAGCTAATGCTTTGATCTTTAACTTTATTGCTCACATAGTAAGTGCCTCATTACGCCTTTTATGTGGTTTATTGTTAGAGCCATATGAGAAAGTGTCTGTTTTTGCTTTGGACCATTTCATTCACAATGTAACCACTATGAAATTTGATACAGTCATAAAGATCAGATAATCATTGAGAAAAAAGATGTTAGTTTTCATGATTATCGTGGCTGTTAAAGTATTTGAGAATCATTTGAAAGAAAAAAAAATTTGCATGAAAACAGATATTAAGATTGAAATTCAATGTGACAAAAGTAACAGGTGAAATAATAACAGAAAAGTTTCACATTTCATTTAGTTAGATTTCTTCGTGTCTCAGAAATGTTTTGCGTGATTTCTTTCTGTCTTCCAATTCTCTAATTTGATCCAACTGTATTTTCTCTCTCATTATTGATTTATTCACACTTGTATTGTTCTAATATGGTGGAAACTTTCTTCTTATGTGTTGGGAAGTTTGAGATGAGAAAATAAACTCCTTTTTGCCAGCAGCAACTCTGTCGTGAAATTGAATTAGAATTTGTTGAAAGATTTTACAGTGATAAGTTGAACATTCGCAGTGATAAGAAGTTATGCTAATGAGAGAGTTTAAGACTAAAACTATGCAGGTTTTGGGAAGGATGTGGCGTGTGTTGGTATCAAGATTTAAGCCAAATTACTTGAATATTCATGTAGGGCGAAGTTTATTAATGATCCTTCTTGTCATTTTGTCATTGAAGAAACATTTATTATTTTCTCTCAATGCTTTATTATAATCAAAGAGAACCTTCACCACTTTTGGGATATTTCTGCTTAATTCCATTTTATATCAGCCATGGGTTTTCTTTTAATAGCCGCAAAAATTTGCACATTGATAACGTCTTTTTTGTCCAAGCTGTTGTAAATTACGACGTCAATGCGATAGTCACCGGTTGGCATAGCGGGTGGAAATTGTGAGACGTCAAAGATGTAATCCTTAACAAACCATGTTTTGTCCTATTGAAAAGGTAAGGGCAAGTTTTAGGTACAAAAGTCAAATTACAAAAAGGTGCTCCCTTACTTTAACATAAGGACATCCTTCAGCAAAATTTGAGGCATTGTTTAGTGTTTTCCAGATGAGATTAATCACTGGTGCGGGTTTTCCTTTCTTGAGGAATCCACAAATGTCCTCAGAGACGTCAATTAGAAACTTCCTGTAGACTGTGAAGCGGTAGAAGAAGGTGATTTTGATGATGGGATCAACCAAATCGTGCTTAAATGTTGCATTTACGTGGAGTAAGCTAGTGGTGCGATTTTTCAAATTCACTCCACACGATAGTTCAGTATAATTGTCCTCCAATTCCATACAATTCAATCGCTTTACAATTAAATCGTACATCGACTGAAAGTTTAGATAAAGGTTTAATTTTTTTTTTTTTGAGTAATTGGGATTTTTCTTACCGGAGGAGCGATTGTACAGACGAAGAGCACAAAAATTGAGATGAAAAATGCTTCACGTTTGAATGTCATGGTTGAAATGGGTGAAAAATTCGGTGCAAAATATTGCAGAGGATAAATTTATTCTAATCAGATAATATTTGGTTCCGTATTTTTTGAGTCAGTAATTTGTGCAATTTCTCTGTAATAATATTAAATTGGTTCTATTTTAACTCAAAAAGAGAAAATTGGTAGAATTATTTTTAAACTGTATGGGTGTTGTCCAAAATAAATGTTTACCCGTTATAATTTTTTTTGCCCGAAATTAGATACAAATTTAATATTTAGATTATGCCCAGAATTAGGCATAATTTAGCGAGAATTTATGCAGATGTTTCTCTGACCGAATCCAAAAAGATCGTGCATAAAATACTGACTTGTAATTGGCCAAATTCCAATCGAAACTATAGGTTTGTACCTCGTCTAATAGACAGCATACTTTGTGTTGCGGTTTGTGTCTCCACAATGAATAGGCTTATTAAATGAGTCAACAGGCCTCTTCGATGAGTTGATTTATAGAAAGCACTTCTTCTTTTAATTTTTGACTTAGGTAATTTAAAACCATTATAACCAATTACGGAGACTCATCTAAAAAGGCCTATTCATATCGGAAACACAAACACTAATATTTTTGTCAAATGCCTTGAATTAGCCGAGATACAAACTAACTTTCAATCACATTTCGCCCAACTTTAAGTCATTTATAAAAACAAACATAAACTTTGTAAGTATATCTAAAATTAGTTCCATGTAATATCCGCTTCTGGTTTTCTCTGGATAACAACGAAAATTTGCGCTGTGACAAATTTAACGTTATCAGCATCATTGATTATCGTAATATCGACGCGATAATCTCCCGTTGGCATGGCTGGAGGGAGTTTTGTTTCGTCAACCACATAATCTTTAACGTAATACGTCTCTCCCTATAAGAAGAAGAATTTACTTAAGCTTAATCATCTTTAAAATTGCTATATCAAATTGGTATTTTACCTTCCTATGGGGACAACCATCACCGAAATTAGTAGCATTTTTAAGGCTCGGCCAGAAGAGATTAACCACTGGAGCTGGTTTAGTTCCTTTTGTGAATCCACAAAAGTCCTCTGTCACATCAATAAGGAACTTTCGATAGACGGTGAATCGGTAGTAGAAAACTATTTTAACCATCGGATAAACATCATAGAGAGGAGTGTACGCGATCTGGATGAAGGTCGTGGTGCGATTCTTCAAATTCACTGAACAATTAAATGTTCCATAGTTTTTGGTCAGTTCAATGCAATCAACTCGCTTCACTAACAAATCATATGACTGGAAATTGAGCAATTGTGTGCACGAGATAAGTTAAGGAAATCAATCAATATAGATTTTATTTTAATGAACTCACTGATTGGGTGCTGAAGTGGAGAAAGGGCACGGCGAGCAAGAGATAAAATGTGACCTGCTTGAGTGTCATGATTGAAATAAATCCATAATGAATATATTTATAGTCATCCCTAACTATAAAGCCATTTCGTCTAGACTTTTTTGCTGGCTGACTGTTTAAATGCAGCTTATCTCATGATCTTTACCAAGCTATTAATTCATAAATAATTCCCATTTAATCTTAATGGAGAAAATCATTAGAGAAAATGTTCCACAAAATATTTCTATTTTGTGGTGTTTGTGGAAGGGAGTTAAAATGTAAATAATGTTTTATGTCAAAGAAGAAATTTCTCAATTGGCTTTTCCTCCAATTACGGCCAAATTGCCTGGCAAAAATCTCTCAAACATCGATGGAAATTCAATTAATTTTAGGCTTTTGATATTCACACATTTAATCCTTTTCAATTGGCGGTTTTGTTCGCAGAACGAATGATTTCCAGGCATTTTGTTGTCAATTGAATCCTATGTATAGAGACGGAAATGTGCTGTATAGTGTATATGAGTGATGATTTTTCAATCAATGACAAAACATTTCCATGATTCTCTTCCTGTTGTTATTTTCATCTCATTTTAATGAGTTGTATACAAAATGTTTGATGGGAAACTTTTTTTTTTGTAAAATTGAAGTCCTTTAAATAAGTCCATTAAATTTCGTAGGTATAGGTATAAGGATCTTTTGGCTTTCACGTGAAGGATTTTCGTCGAAATCCCTTTCCTAAAAGACTGTTCGATGAAATCCTGTGCAAATATTTGAATATTTTCTTTGCAAATACAAACGTTTTTTATTATATGTGAAAAAGGATAAGGAAGCAAAGTTCATAGGGTTGTAACATGGTCATGTTGGTCTGGTAATCCGTTCTCTCCCTCTCTTTCTTGTGTTACTTAACTCCAGAGAAGTTCAGCAATGGACTTCCTCTTGATGTAAGCGTAAAGTTGCACAAGAGCAATGGATTCGTTGGCTGCTCTATCCATAAGGCCAATATCAACACGATAATTTCCAGTTGGCAATATTGGGGGAAAGGATGACATGTCCAGGGCGTAATCTTTGATGAAATATCGGTGATCCTGAGGTGAAAAGTGGGATAAATGGGTTTGAGAAAAATAAATAAAAGGATTTTTCTTCACTTTACCTTCTGGAATGGACATCCTTCGCCAAAGTTTGAAGCATCCTTGAGGGATGGCCAGAAGAAGTTAATCACTCTTGCGGGTTGGTCATCACGAATGAAGGCACAAAAGTCTTCAGTTACGTCCAAGAGGAAGTTCCGACCGTTGCTGTAGCGATAGAAGAAAGCAATCCTAACAAGAGGATTAAACTCCTTCGTGGCGGTGAAATTTAATTGAATGTGAGTCACTGTTGAACTAATCTCATCAACACCACATTCCATTTTTCCATAAAGTCCACTATCGCTGCAATTAATGCTGTCCAATTTGAGATCGTAGATGGATCTCTGTAAAATTTGCAAGTCTTTGTTTTTAGTAGAGTTCTCTTCCTCGTGACTTTTCGTCCCGCATTTACTCACTTTTCCATCGGATAAATAGAAGAGATTGAAAGCAAAAATCACAAGAGTGAAGCTGATCTGTTTGAAATTCATCCTTTTCCGATGTTTTTAGAGTTGGGTCTTTTCTTTTTGTAAAAGAGAAAAGCAGTAAAATAGATGATGGTTTTCCGTCCGATTGAGATTTATAGGGACAGGGAGGGAAAATGTTTTGTCAAAGAATTGCTGAATTTGCATTTGGAAATGGTAAATTCTTTTCTAGTGCTTTTTGATGTATCACTCATTGGTATAGTTGAATGCCTCAATTAACAAAATGACTAAAAATAGTCAATCGGTCAATTTTTTTGTCCAACACCAACTTTCCATAATTAAATTAATTTAGATGAGCTCGAATTGGATTTCACGCTATATGTGAGACTCTCTGGATGACAATTTTTCCCCAACAAACAAACTTGTGTCTCTGCAAGAGGCCAAGATTAATTTAGAAAAGTTGTATCAACTCTTCTGGTGATGTGAAAGAAGAGATATAGCATAAAAAATCTTTAACGGTCCAAGTTTCCATATTTGGTGGTAAATTATCAACATAGTCAAGAAAATATCCACGTACGGATTGGAATGTTCTTTATCTCCATAGTTCTGGAGTTCTATTTAGAAATTCTCTATTGAAATATTTAAAATGTTTCAAGTAACATAAAATGATTCAATGTTGTCCAATTGAGAGACGAGGGCTATTAAGTATAATTTTTATTTTGAATCCTTATCAAAAATGAAATTACTTAATTGGTCTTTTCTGCACACACCACAAGAGTTTCTCGCTTTGCTATAAATTGCACGCAAATGCGGGAGGTCAATTTAGTTGAATTTTATTGCTCAGAAGAAGAAGACCCACAGAGATTGTAGAGAAGCGGGTTGAAAGGTAAGGATTATTCACTGAAATGTTCTCAATTGCTAATCGTCACGGAAGAAATCCTCCTCAAATTTCAATCCTAATTCCTATGTGTTGGTTTAATTGTTTTCGTCTGAGCAAAATGATAGGGCAGAAGAGTTTCAGAATGGAAAATTGCTTCTGGTCATGCTGAGTTGAGAACAATACAGCCTCGGAGACAGCGTAAAAGAGATTCTGAGACAATTTACTATCTATACAGTATAGCAAGAGAGTTTTGCAAAATTTCACCACAACAATGCTTCTAGATTTTCTGCAATTGTTGCATATCAATTGTTCTGCGGAGACTCTTCTATAAAGTTCTACATAATATAAGTTTTCTCTCTCTCTCTCCTAACATTGAATGAATTTATTTGTTCACCACCAACTAATTGATGTGAGATACTCTATTGAAATCGAATATTTATCTTAGGTTCAGATGTAATTGTCTGTGAGGCGGGAATATTGAGTGGAAACAGGAGGGAAAAATATTGATTTTAAAGTCATGGGAAACAGATTCTCAGAGGAGTTTAGCGTTTCATTGATATTTTATTATTATTTCCAGCGGGTTAATATTATGTCTCTCGATAAAGGAATTTTCAATACATATTTATTCTAAAATTCTAAAAAAATATTTGATTTTGCTTTCTAATAAAAAATGGTCTTTTATATGCAAATGCTGGGTTTTTGGGGAAAATTAAGGGTGTGTTAATGATTCTTGGGTTAATTTTTGGGGAGTCCGTCGATGACCCGCAAGGTCTCTATGTATCTGCAACCATTTAGCTTCTAGTTAAAGAACAGACAAACATACGGACAGACGAAAAAATACTAAATTTGGACTGAAATATTGCCTGTATTATGCACGAGGGTTTGAGCGATATTCTTTTCTGTTGTTTAAAAACACATTTCTTCAACTGCATAAAAAACACTTCCTTATATTCTTTCTTAAACAGAATGTGAGACTTTAGAGTCTACAAAACAATCAATAAAATTCCCATTAATCTTTCAACAGCCCCAACATGTTCATCTTTAATAAAGAGAACTTAACCAGAAGCGAATACAGCGTGACAATGTTAATTTCTCTTTCTGCTATTCCTCATGGGTATTGTCATAAATGCCAATGAGCGAGCAACAAAAAAGAGCCCTCGGAAATATATAATAAATCGCTTTTTAATTTACAATAAAAAAAATGAAAAAAACACACAAATGTGTAAACATTTGTTGGGTTGTTAAACATATTCATTTAGTGCTTTGAATTTATGGAGTGTAAGAAAAATTGACGGAAAGTGAATGAAATATCAATGAAGAGTTATTTTACACTTTGCGGCAAGAAAAAGACATACTTTTTGTTTTTTTTTTCTTTTTTTGCTCGAGTGAAGGGAGATCAAAGAGAGAGAGACACTGCGGAATCTCTTAAAATGAACTGCATGAAGTAATTTTATTCTGACCGTAAAAAAAATGTATTTTTCTTTGTGTGCCAGAAAATCCAGTCTGATAAATTTGGTGCTTAAAATGTGATCCATCTTATTGGGTGGAAAGGAAAAATGCAAAGACGTTGTGGAATGTAAATTCAGTCATTGAGAGGGGAGAATATTTTAAGTCAATTTTCTTTACATTGTATAAATTCTTTATACATTGTATAAAATGAGAAAAGGGAGCCTCTCAATATGGTATTTAAAATAAAAATTCACTGCACTTTTCTGGAGCTATATTTGCAATATATATTTGTGGGAAGTCTTCTTCTCCTCGAAATGCACATAAATTTCAATTGTTGAAATAAAGAACGAAGAAATTCAATATTGTCTTTTCCTCTTCACTCAATATTTCACTGATAAGATTATTTTGTGTACTGAATGACGCAAAGGATTTAGATTAAGAAAGTTTTTATCAATAAATTGAAAATATATTGCTGGAAGAATTTCACCTCGTTGACCACTTTGGGAGGACGTAACATGAGATGTATAATTAAAAATGAATTAGTGGCAGTTGTGGAATTTTTTTCTCGTATTAAATGTTGATTTTAATTGGAGTGAATTAATACACGACATGAGATTCAATTTAAAGAAATTCCGTAATGAAAAGAGCTTTAAATGCCAAGTTCTAAAAGGAGAACAACTGAGGGGATATTAAAGTATTGGAGTTGCATATGGCAGTTCAATTGTGGAGCGCAATAAATATTTTATGAATTCCATTGCGTTTATTTGACTGCCATGTTTTGCGTTTTCCCTCGTAATCTTTAGTATCAATTTTGAGGGGTATTCTTTTTTATTATTTAAAGACCATCGCACATTGACCTGAATTTGGACGATGAGATGAATTTTAGTGGTCCAACTTTGTGGATAAATTCACCAAAAACTCACCTCTTCCGTTGCAGAGGGTAAAGAAAACAGATATTTGCTGTTTTTTTTGCGATGTTGACAAAATTGTTGAGTAAAAGAGGAGAGTGAGAGAGGTCAATGGGAAAAATTCACGTCACAATGGCCAATAGTTAGTGCTTTAGAGGTGCAAACTCTGGGAGATATGGGAACAGTTGTTTGTTGGTTTGAGTATGTGTGAAAATTCAATAAAGAATCAGCACTCGTCTCACAGTTTTGATGAGAGTCAACTTTCCGTATTTGATAGCTTAAGCACCGCAATGTGGATTGAATAAGAGATTGATGTTGGACACAGAGAAGAGAAATTTATGACAAGGGACAACTTTAACAGAACAAACACTCACAGTTGGATCAATGGAGACTCTGACACCTGATGGTCATGATGTCTCATCTCTAACTCCCTATATATACTAGTTAGAGTTCCCTTTTTGTCATCATTCAATGTGCAATTGCATCAGAGATATGCTGGTGGCAGGAATTTTTAATTAAATCGCATCCACACGGTGTGATTGACCGCGAATTGGCAATAATGGTTTTCGTTGCTAATTCTGCTCCCATTCTTTTTTATCTCTCTCTCTTAGGCCAAAGCGCTGGGTAAAGTACTATTCGAGCAGGTATGCAGACAACTCAATCTACTGGAGGCGGACTACTTTGGGCTGGAGTATCAGGAGGCAGGATCCCACACGAAGGTATGTTACATATTGGATGTTGAAATGAAAATGTAAGCGGAAAGGAGTTGATA
The DNA here is from genome assembly GCA_918844115.2 of Phlebotomus perniciosus. Taxonomy (NCBI): domain Eukaryota; kingdom Metazoa; phylum Arthropoda; class Insecta; order Diptera; family Psychodidae; genus Phlebotomus; species Phlebotomus perniciosus. Next base: position 13,506 of record CAKKOB020000167.1, on the reverse strand, counting down.
TGGTTTTTTTTTACCCCAATAGTTTCAAATGCTCTCAAAGCTCTTCAAATATTTGAAGGGTTTTGAATTAAACTCAAATAAGAAAGTTTAATTGAAAAATGAGAAAAAACCTCAACTTTGTTTTCTGCTATATATCGGAATTTACTATAAAAAAAAAACATAAGACGAAATTGATTCCAAATGCTGTAAAGAAAATTTATAATTGAAAGTCAAAATAATTTCTCATAACTGCCCGCCAGTGTGTTAGTTCTTATATGATTCTTATATGGTCATTCTCATTCCCCCTAACCTTTGAAAAGAAGAGCAGAAATTTCACTGAATTTCAATTTAAACACAAAATTGCAAAACAAGGAAATCGAAATGGGATATTTATAGCCTCGTTTTATTATTGTTCCTCATCGGTTTTTAATTCCTTTTTCTCGTTGAAAAATCTTTATATCCCAGCAGTACTGGTTGGATTTGGAGAAGCCACTGAATCGTCAAGTTGGATTATCCCTGATTGATCCTGTATTGCGATTCTGTGTGAAATTCTATACACCCGACCCGGCCCAGCTGGAGGAGGAGTACACGCGATTTCTATTCTGTTTGCAAGTCAAACGGGATCTGGCCACTGGGATACTGCAGTGCAACGATAATACGGCAGCTCTGATGGCCAGTTACATTGTTCAAGGTGGGTCAAAATTTATTGTGGGGTAAAATATGTAGATATTTTGTTGTGGAAAATGTCACTAAATTGTGAATTTATCTGGACAGCTTCCTGTGGTGATTACGTCGTGGAGGATTATCCGGATCACACTTATCTGTCATCCTATCGATTTGTTCCACATCAGGATGGGACGATGCAAAGGAAGATAATGGAGAATCACAAGAAACATTTGTGAGTAGTTTATTCAGAGCGGAAAAGCTTTTCAAAGTTTTGATAAAATATACGAAAAGTTTGTTATTTCAATGCATACAAAAAT